>LYNE01002078.1:16989-51641 GCA_001662545.1 Rosa x damascena | reverse complement strand
TGAATGTTTTTACCCCGTAATCATTCTCTTTCCTTCCAAGTAAGTAAACGTGCCCTTAAACTAATGTCGTGCCAGCGTGTTTGAAATAAGGGAAACAGGGCTACATATGGTTTAGCTCATTTAGCCTTGAAAATGATGAACTCAATGTAGTGCAAGGAGGTTTTATAAATTTTGATGTTTGTTTCTATCTCCGTGTTCACTGAAATCCTAAGAATCTGATTTCAAATAAAAACTTAAAGGCAAAAAATATATATACTGAAATTGGGAATCCAAACAACAATTCAATCTTTTCTTCCCAACCATATTAGGGACAACCAATCTAAACAAAGATACAAATAGATCTTGTTAATCTTGTGTTCCGCGAACATTAAAATAATATATATATTGCAAATTTTTCCATAAGCATTGCACTTTATGGCTCTACGCATTTAGGAGGATTGTTTTGACATCTAGTTAGAGACTTCTTATTTAAATAGTGTTAAGAAAATCTGTGCATATTCCTCCCCGATGGAGTTACTTTGCACGCGATAATGCATAGTACAATAGTAATGGTTGGGTGCATTCATTTTGATAGAACTCATACCTGTGAGAATGATGTATGATCAAGTGTATTTATTGGGAATAAATGCATTGTCAGGTTCATGTATTGACTTTTAGTCTTCCTCCAACATCAATGAGGGAGATGGTGGTTAAATTATGAATGTGCATCAAAAGTAACTTAAAAACTTCTATTAATGGTATAAATTGAAGAAAGCTTGTGTGGAAGCAAGTAGAGTGAAAGGAACAACGTTAAGGTCACCACAGCTACAAAGCAAAGTGAGCTGTGTTTAAGGGAGTAATTTAGGCCTGGCAACATGCGGGTATAGTGCTGGTACCGTACGGGTTCTTAACGAGCCGGGTCCTTAACAGGTCGACCCAGTAAGAACCCGTTAGCTTAACGGGTTTCGCCGGCTAAACCCGGCGGGTTTGCGGGTTATCCGTTGGAACCCGTTAAAACCTGTTAAGACCGGTAAACATTTTTTTTTTTAAAACTTTTTATCAAAGCAACTAAAACCAATTAAGACTTATGTATATAACCCCGCATTTGCCATTTTCTCTATATGAACTTTTTTGGTTTTCTATTTTGAAAATTTTTATTTTCTATCTTTTTAGATATTTTTTCCTTTCCTTTTTTGACAAGGGAGAATTTTAAGAACAGTACATGAACTAAAGGCCACTCCGAATTAAGGTGGCCAATATTTATAAAACCCAACTTCAGTACATGAACTTTTAAACCCGACCCAGTTTTCATACATGCCGTCACTAACACCGTTAACACCTATGCCATTATTTATTTTATAAGGGGCAATTTAGTATTCCCCCTCTCTCTCTCTCTCTCTCTCTCTCTTCCTCGTTGCAACTAGCAAGCCCAGATCTCCCTCCCTCCCTCCCTCCCTCTCTCTCTCTCTCGCTGCAACCAGCAAGCCCAGATGGCTCTCTCTCTCTCTCTCGCTGCAACCACCAAGCCCAGATGGGAACTTTGACATTTTTGCTACTAAATTGATTATTACACATATTGGATTGGAATGGGATACATAATAATAGGATTGGATTGAAATCATATTAGATTGGCCATAACCTTACACTTCGTTTGTTAGAGTGGCTGTTGAATTGGAATGGAATACTTCCTATTCCTGAAAACCAAAGAGAAAAAAAAACGGAAGAGAAAAAGCGTGAGAGATTGAGAGAGAGCTCAGAAGAATTGGGATTGTTGGAGATTTACAATTCTATTAATGAAAAGATCAATTGAATTGCAATTGAGGGAGGCAGTATCTTAAATTCTTAATGGAATTTCACAGTAACAGAGCGCGAGCTTCCATTGGCGGCTGGAGATGAAGAACACAGATGCAGGGGGAGGAAGAACATAGATGTAATGGAGGTCGGAGATGGTCGAATATTGCCTGGAGATTGCCGGATTTTAGCTGACGAGTTCTTGACTTCTTTCCATAAACAAAAGTAGCAGAGGTCGAATTCACCGGCGTCAGCAAAACCAGAGGTCTGCTTGACTTCTTTGTGGGTTAGAGAGAGAGAGAGAGAGAGAGAGAGCTGGGTGTAGAGAGGAGTCTTGGGTGTCCATAGCAATTGCCAGTGATACATCCTTTTTTTTTTCATCAAACTTCAAAAGACGGATTTGCCTTTATTAATATGCCATGTGGCATAGGTATTAACGGTGTTAGTAACGGCATGTATGAAAACTGGGTAGGGTTTAAAAGTCCATGCACTTATGTTGAGTTTTATAAACGTTAGCCACCTTAATTCGGAGTGGCCTTAAGTTCATGTACTGTTCTTAAAAATTTCCCTTTTGACAAAAAATAATTCACAAATCACAATTATACTACGATTCAACGGTCGGATCCTCACAGATCACCTAAAGGATCATCTTTACCGATTTATGCGATGATCCAACGGTCGGATTCTCACAGATCACCCTTAGGTTCATCCTCTCAAAATTATACGAAGATCCAACGGTTGGATAGTCCCGGATCGCCCTTAGAATCATCCTCACAAAATTATATGACGATCCAATGGTCGGATCCTCACGGATCACCTTTTGAATCATCTTTTCACAATTATACGAAGATCCAACGGTCAGATCCTCACGGATCGCCCTTAGGATCATCCTCTCAAAATTATGTGAAGATCCAATGGTTGGATCGTACCAGATCGCCTTTAGAATCATCCTCACAAAATTATAAGACGATCCAACGGTCGAATCCTCACAGATCATGTATTTTTACAATTAATGCCTCGTTTGATAATGCTTGCTAGAATAAGATAAAGTTTGAGAGTAAATCAAATTTAAAAAAAAAAAAAAAAATCATAAAAGTTTGCTAGAAATGAATTTTTGGGAAGGGTTTTGAGTCAACGGGTTCCAACGGGTTTAGCCCGCAAAACCCGTTAATTTGCCAGTATTTTGCGTGCGGGCTTTTTTTAGCCCAGATTACTAAACGGGTGGGTTTGTGCGGGTTTGCGGGTTACGGGTTTAAATGCCAAGCCTAGCGTAATTCATAGGGTAGAGTGATTTAGTAGGTCTTAAAAGAGTGTATACACCAATTGGATACAAAGACTCAAATTGCGTATAAAGTTGAGTGGTGTACTCTTATACTTTTTGTATTTCTATCATAGTGAAGATGTATACTTTTCAAGGACGTGTATATGAAATTTGCCAGAATCTGGTAAAATCTTATTAAGTTTTTATTTTATATTTTATTTTTTTATTTTTATCTTTATACTATTACTTGTGTGACAAGTAGACTAATAACTCTTTGAGATGGTTTTATTTTGCGTTTAGGTTACAAAATATTATATCCAAGCTCTTAGGTTTAATGAAAAAATCTAGTTGTTTATGTTGAAGAAATCTTTAAGAGAAATTTTAAATACACACCCTAAACTACTTAATACACATCCCTATTATTTTATATTTCAAATCAGATTTCATAGGTAGATTAAATGACCAAAATAGACATCTATATATTAGAAGAAAAATAAGAATAATCATATCTTCCTTATATTATTCTATAATTATAGACACAATGAACTTCTATAAATGGCATCCTCATTTAAAACAAGAATAAAGTTAGAAACCATCTAATTTAAATTTTCCTTAAATAAATTGTAATTAAATGGGGTGAGAGACCATATAATTTAGAATTTCAAAATCACTTAATGCCATTGTTTTAAAAACATATATCGCTTTACTTCCACTTTTTAGTTTTTTTTTTCTTTTTCCTAAAAGTTATGATTAATCAATTTATTATCTAATATAAAACATCGCATGTATAAAACTTTGTAATTGTTAATTTGTTTGACCATCCAATGACAACTTCGTAGTTTTGCCATTGTGGAGAAACTACTGATACAATTTTGGTTAAATGTTCGACTCAAAATTTTATACTTGATCAATAGGGTGTTTATGTGTTTGGTGAATGAGAACTCAAATAATACAAAACCTATTTCTAAGCACCTATTTGAATGGAACAATAATAAATCTTTATGGATTTCCCAATAACTAACACTAGTAATTAATACAGTCAATTATATATACTAATCAACTTAAATAGTAGCCTTAATGTAGTTAAATAATAGTGTATTTCATGATTTTTTTTAGTTTAAGGATATTTTAGGTAATTTGGGTTGTGTATTTAGTAAAATATTAGAATGAGAAATTAAATGGTAGGTGTATTGAGTAAGGAGTGTGTATTAAGTAATTAGAGGTGTGTATTTAAAACTTCTCAATCTTTAAACTTAGTTATAGCACATACATATATTGTAAAAAAAAAAAAAAAAAATTAGACATTCAATTTTCATCATTCTGAGCCAAGGAAATTGAGATTGGCATGGGAGAATCGAACAGACTGAGTATGGGATGTATTTGGACCCAAAATGAGTATTTTGGCCTGACAAGGCGTGTCTTGGAGAAATTGAGCCAATGTCAGTGGCTCAAGCTATATATTGTCGACAAGTTCGAAATATATTATTTAGAGGCGAAATAAAGCCTACTATGGAGAATTATGTGAGAAAAGGAAATGATGGAAGCATGGAAATGCAAAGTCAACTTTAGCACATTTTCCTACTTCGGCTAGGAGAAACCAAGCAAGGAAAGAGGAGAAGCATACTAACCAAACAAGATCCAAATGAGCTGAAAATTTTCAGATTAATTCTAGACATCCCAAGGATCATTTTTATGAAGAGTTCCAGAGCTAGTTTCGAGTGGAAAGCCTTCAAACAATCAGTCCAATTTTCAATAGAAGCAAAACTGGAAAACTGGACCTATGAGGAGTCCATCAGCGTTTCCGGCCCAACCATATGGAATTAAGCTCTGAAATTTCACCACAATGATCTAGACTCATTTTGGATCATTTGATATGAAGAAGTCGAAGGCCTATTCTGATTTTTTGGTGGAGATATAATTGAAGGAATAAAGGAGCTGAAAGCGATTAAAAAAATCACTCCAAAACTCATCATTTCTATCTCCATTTAGTGCTCCACTATCTCCATTTAGTGCTCCACTATCTCCATTAGTGCTCCACTATCTCCATTTAGTGATCCACTATCTCCAATTAGTGCTCCACTATCATTTGTTTAAGGCCAACCACTTTGGCACGGTAGCCTATAAATAGAAGTTACAATGAAACACTTCAACATACAATTCATCACAACAATCTCTAAGATTATCCAAGCCTCTCTAGAGCAACCCCTCTCCCTCTCTTACCGGTAGTCACACTCCAGTCCTAGTCTTCTCAGGAGCCGACTGTCAGTGCTACCAAACCCTCCAGCCAAGCTAAAGTCGCGCTTTAGCAAGTTCTCCTCACTTCCCAGTGGTTCTCGCTCTGCTCGATCTACAACATTGAGTATCGATTGTGATTTTGAAGAAGCTCAGCAAAAGTCCTTGCCACTAGGCACAAAGAATCCCACGACGAGGTTGGTGCTATCCTCGTCCACAATCTCTTGAAAGAAGTCAGGTCAAGTGACACCCCCGACGACTGCACCCGAACGGTGCCAGCACGCCCGCGCAAGAAAAGAGAATGTTGACCAGCTGCAACAAAACTGGAGCCAAACATTTTGGCACACCCAGTGGGACTCTAGCTTGGTAAGGGATTGTGAATCATAACGGAATAGGTGAAGTCTCTTTTGTTAATATTGGCCTAAACTCCTTATTGGTGCCTAGTTCAGGTCCCTTAAGGTTAAGGGATGCTTTTATTAACACTTGTTGAACTGTCTTCACACTTATGACATTTCTCATCTTAGTAAGCATAACCTATGTGAAATGGTGTCTAGAAAAGGGACAACGTTCATGGCAGGTTCTTGAATCCAGAAGTGCGTACAAATGGGACTAAACCATTAAGTGGGAGTAGCTCATGCCAAAATAGATTCCGCTTTTCTTGTTCGCCCTCCCCCACCTGGCTATTTCAGTAAGGTTGCCCAAAGGATTTGAAAGAAAATTTGTGTCTAGGCGACTATACTTGGGCCGCATGTCTAAACCTTGATTCACAGTGTCTTATTGAATTCAGCTACTTTTTCAATTCAGACCTCCATAAGCCATTGGGAAGTCAAGCGCAAACCTTTATCAAAAAGTTTACGTTAACTGCCCGAAACACAAGACCTCCCGTTACAGCCCGCACGGGTTACGTTAACTGCCCGAAACATAAGACCTCCAGTTACAGCCCGCACTTTCGTGCATACTGTCGTGGTCTTTCTGACGAACAGGTAATCTGAAGATTTTCTCTCCACCCACCATCATCTGACATGTCAACCAAACAGGGAGGAAGTCAACAGCCCACCACTGAGGGCAACAATGATCTTATTATCCAGATCTCTAGGACTGGTAATGCATCCAGGTGGTGGGAGGCGAAATATTCTTGGATGGCTTCGTGCCCATTCCTATCCCACCGAATGCGAGTATAGAGGAGAAGCTTGCCATCTTCCAGCCAAACAATGCATCCTACTATGAAAAGATAAGCAAAGGGCTCGGGGAAGAGTGACAAAAGATTGACGACCTTG
Organism: Rosa x damascena; assembly: GCA_001662545.1. NCBI lineage: Eukaryota > Viridiplantae > Streptophyta > Magnoliopsida > Rosales > Rosaceae > Rosa > Rosa x damascena. The sequence continues at coordinate 45,101 of LYNE01002078.1, read as the reverse complement.
TTAATCAGGTACAAACCCTAGGCCAAGGATTGCAGCAGACGCAGGGTTGTTTGGGTAGCATGTCTCAGCGAAGCCAAGTGAACCACGATCAGCTCGTGACCCTGATTAATGACCAGGCCGCCCAGAACAAACACATCGCGACTATGCGCAAAGATGGGTCCAATCTCGCGACCCAAGTTGCCGTGCAGAGAGCCGAATTGGAACAGGCCAAGGAGGTTTTGAAGAAAGCATTGGGAGATCCCAATGCCATCTTGGGTTCTCTTGGTCAACCTGCTGGAACAGGCAAGTATGTACCACCGAATGCTCGTGACAAGGTCAGCAGCAGTACTACTACACCATCTGCTACTACCACGGCAGCATCTACCAAAGCCAAAGAAAAAGCATTGGTGATTGGCGACAAAGACAAGGCCACATCATTAGCTGGACAAAAGAGCAAAAGTCTGAAATTCGGTGATGGCAGCCTGGCTGATCCCGTTATGTTTGCTCAATATGATAGTGATGGGGCAGAGAATGTTTACCAAGAGCTCCCAGGGAATTACTACGGGATTGATCAGACTGGCACTCCGATTAAGATCACTGCTTTGGCCAATGATGTGTCCGCACCAGGAATTACTCTTCAACGGCCCAATATTTCCCGGGTTGTTCACCTGGGAGATGGAACATCAACTACTAGCCACGCGGTGCCTCCTTTGCAAACTGCCCATCAGACGGTGGCTGCACCTCCTCCTCCTGGCCCAGGTTATGTACGACGTGAAGAGGTGGAGGAGATTATTAGGTTGGCTAACCTTAGGGCCCACCTTGATGGGGTTTATGAAGGGCCTTTCCCACCACACATCATGCTCGCACCTTTCCCCAGAGGCTATAAGAATATCATATTTTCTACCTTTTCAGGGGAAGACACTGAGAACGCGGCAACTCATCTGGCCAGGTTCAAGGTGCAATGCGGCCAGTACCAGAATGATGACAGCCTCAAGTGCAAAATCTTTGGCACTTCTATGTCTGGAGCTGCTTTTACATGGTTCTCTAAACTCCGCCCAGGGTCGGTGGCAAATTGGCCAGCAAGGGAGAGACTCTTTAGAGAGACTTTCGGAGCTATAGAGCCTGAGGTTGATTTGGCTTCCCTTACCTAGATGTCCCAACAGCCTACTGAAACTGCGGTTGCTTATCTCCAAAGGTTTTAGATTCAGAAGGCTAAAATGAACATGGTTCTGCCAGAAAGAGAATTGGTTAAGCTGGCAATCAAGGGCTTAGAGCCGCGCCAGCGAAAGAAGCAGCATGGTAGCATGATACAGTCAATGGGTGAACTCATTACTGAGGTAGGTAGCTTCGAGCATCTCCTCAGAGAAACAGATGCTAGAAAGAATGCGTCCAAAGGAACATATGTGCCTAGCAAACACCGTACGGTGGCTGCCCTGAACTACCAGCCAGCCACTTATGATCCCTATTATCAAAGCGAAGAGGTCTTCCAGGATGACGATGAGGAAGAGGAAAATGATGTTTTCGCTTTAGAGCTGACAGGAAGAAAGAACCCCGCCTTGAAACAGTTGAAAATAACCAAGGAACCAGTCAAGCTCAAGTCTGTAGCCTTCACCAAACCTGAGTTTGCGACATATACCTATGACGCTAATAAAGCGCATGAGATATTAGATGAAATGATAGCTGCGAAGATGGTAAAGACTGACTTTGGACCCTTTCCTAGCCCCGATCAGCTAAAAGGAAAAAAGTATTGCAAATTCCATAATCTATGGAACCACAATACGACTGACTGTGTTAAGCTAAAAGACCAGATTCAGGTATGGCTCAATAATGTTAGTCTACAGGTGGAGAGTCCAGCGACCGCAGCAGCACTAGTTGATTTGAATCCCTTCCCTGACACCGGGGTCAATATGGTTGATGTAGCTTGGACTAAGAAGAGCCATAGGAGGCCAACCCTGGACCTGACAACCAGAGGTCAAGAAGAAAAAAATGAAGAGGAACAGATCCCAGCAAAGAAAAGGGGCGAACCTGTCAGTTAAGCCCCATTAGTGGTCTTATGTTTGCGATGCAAGGAGGAATTTGGCATCCAAGTGTCACATGAAGAGGACAAGCAGACATTTCGTTTTGGCTCTCTTCAGCCAATTAAGTGGGCTTCGCCGGCGTGAAACTATCAGCCTTCCAGCCCAGAAGCGAGAGACAAGATAGAGTAACCATCATCCCCAAAGGATTCCAACTTGTTTAATAAGTTAAGGGCAGCTGCGGTTGAACAGAAACAAGTGGGGAAGCCTAAAAGCAATGTTTGGACCAAACCATACATACCGCCGTCTTCAACGTTTTCTCTCAAAGAAGGTAAGTGGTACACCCGAGAAAAGGGGAAGGCGGTAGAAATTAGCCCTTCTAAGAAAAGAAAGTTGCAACGCAGGTTTGGAGAAGCCAAGCGAACATTAGAGGCTCTAGATCAGGGTTTAATCAAGCCTTCGTAATTAGTTAAGTCTCCTGAACAATATCAGAAAGAGATGGAGGCGCTAGCTGCCAAGCCTTTAGTGGCTCCCCGCAGGTTTCAGAAGCAAGTAAGCTCAACATTAAGGGCGTCTAAGCCCAGCGTGATCTATAGGATCACCAACGAAAAGACACTCCTGCCTGTTAGGAAGGAAAGTTCTACAAACAGGTATCCAAACATCTGACGCAGGTTGTTTCACGACAAGCTCGAAACCAAGCTCCCAGAGAGGCTGGGGGGTAAGAACAACCAGACACCTTGCAGTGGAGACCTAAGAAAGTTCAAAGCTTGGTGGTCGTTCTCCCAGAGGAAGTTCCAGCGGCGAAACAAATTTCAGAATCGCAGAACCAGGTTCCTATGGTACAGGAGCACAAACAAGCCAAGGCGGTGATCCTCGAAGAGGAATCATTGGTGGCTTTCATGGCTAAACAGTTCAACGCCGAAATCCCAGTAGATGAATCCAAGCTCAATCTTGAGGATGACATGGATGAAATAGAAATGGTGGATACCTCTTACAATATGTTTATGTGCTTCCTGCTAAGTATGCCTTACCAGTCACTGCCCAGGAATGCATAGAAGCTGACGTGATTGGAGAACAGCAGTTGCAGATCACTTCAGTCGCAACAACGTCAGTGAAAGAAGAAGTGTTCCTTGAGACTGAAGATGCTAACAGCAAGGGTTTTTTCATGAGCTTCACAAGACCCACGCCCGCCATTGTGCAACACATGCGACCTTTGTATATCACAGCCGAAATTAATGGGACTAAGGTTAGCAAGATAATGGTTGATACCGGCGCGGCTGTTAATGTCATTACTACAAGGACCATGCAGCTTTTGGGAATCAAGAAGGAGAAGATCCAGTCTACCTCTCTCACATTGAAGAACTTTGAGGGCACAGTAACCAAGACATTAGGTTTACTGTTCCTAAAAATCAAGGTGGGTCCCGCGGAAAGCGTTTATGAGTTCTTCGTTACTGACCATTACGCGGCCTACAGTGCCATTATGGGAAGAGATTGGATTCATCGGAGCTATTGTGTTCCGTCAACACTCCATTAAGAGCTGATTATGTGGAACAGGGTGACAGATAAGGCTGAGATAATTAAAGCAGACCCTCGCCCTTTCTCTGTTTCCGCGAATTATGTAGATGCCATGTACTATTTGGAGCCAATTACTCCATTGCAAGTCAGTAGCATCGACAATAAGCGCCGCCCCATAGAGGTGAAGGCTTCTGAGTTGGCATAGTGGGGGCTCACGCTAGCAAGAGAAGACCTAGCGAGACCCGGCCATGCTGTGCCCCATGCCATGGGTGATTAATGGATTGTGATATTCCAGAGGAAGGGATAGAAGCCTTCCATTCCTTGTACGAGAGGCTATCCTCATACTTGGTGGAAAGAGAGGCCTATGATCGAGTCGCAACCTTAGAAATTGTTAATGAAGAGTTCACGGACCAAGAAGAGGAGGAAGAAGAGATTCAGCTTGCTCCAGCGGCATTGGATGACACACCTCCGAAGGTTAGGGACCCTACTGAAAAGGTCAATCTGGGAACAACTGATGAGCCTATAGAAGTGGTTATCCGCACTTACTTAGAGCCTAGTGAGAAACAGAGGCTCGTCGACTTATTGCTAGAATTCAAGGACTGCTTTGCGGAAAAATACGAGGACATGCCAGGCCTATCACCAGACTTGGTATGCCACCAACTACCAACGTTTCCTGATAAGAGGCCTGTGAAGCAAGAACCGTGAAGAATGAACTCGGAAACCCAAGTTCTGGTCAAAGAGGAAGTTGAAAAGATGCACAAGTCAGGCATTATCAGAGTAGCCAAGTACAATCAGTGGCTATCCAATATAGTGCCTGTTCACAAGAAGAATGGCAAGATGAGGGTCTGTGTAGATTACAGAGACCTTAATTTGGCTACACCTAAAGACGTCTACCCCATGCCGGTTACGGACATGTTGGTAGACGCAGTTGCAGGGCATGAACTATTGTCTTTCATGGATGGCACAGAGGGATATCACCAGATTCCAGTCGCGGAGGAAGATAGACACAAGACGGCATTCCGCTGTCCTGGGTTTGCAGGAGTTTTCTAATATGTGGTCATGCCTTTTGGACTGAAGAATGCCAGAGCAACATATCAGAGAGCCATGAACCTGATCTTCCAAGACATACTTGGGAAGATCTTAGAGGTTTACATTGATGACGTCGTCGTGAAGTCTAAGAAGAGTGGAGATCACTTCACGGATCTCTAAAAAGTTTTCGAGCGCATGCAGCTACACAAGCTTAAGATGAATCCCGCCAAGTGCGTTTTTGGAGTTCAGGCAGGAGATTTCCTGGGATTCATTATCCATCAAAGAGGCATTGAGGTCCCTGAGGATAAAGCAAATGTAGTCATCAATGCATCTCCCCCTGGAACGAAGAAAGAATTACAGCGACTACTGGGTAGGATCAACTTTTTGCGACGATTCATTTCTAACTCTTCAGGCAAAATCCATCTGTTTTCCCCACTGTTGAAGTTGCAAGGACAGAACGAGTTTGTGTGGGAACCTAAACATCAAGAGGCTTTCGACAAAATCAAGCCCTATCTGGCGAGCCAGCCAGTGCTTGTTCCTCCAAGAGTGGGATTTCCATTAAAGTTGTATGTTTCAGCAGCTGAGGCTTCCATTGGCAGCCTCCTCGCTCAGGATGATGAAAATGGTGTTGAACATGCCATCTTTTACCTCAGTAGGACACTCACAGATTGTGAAATAAGGTACACTCCAATGGAAAAGCTATGTCTTACATTATACTTCTCAGCATGCAAGTTGCAGCATTACATGTTGTCCTTTACTACTTGCATCATTGCTCAAACCGATCTAGTCAAATATATGCTATCGCGACCTATCTTGAGAGGCCGTATTGGCAAGTGGGTGCTCACCTTATCAGAATTCTCGCTACAGTATGTGCCACAGAAAGCAGTAAAGGGGCAAGCCATCGCAGACTTTCTGGCACATCACCCTATGCTGGATGTCCCCGCGGTTAGAGATTTAGAGGTCGCTGCCACAACTTTAGATCGCCCGGATTTAGCGTGCTTGCCAGAGTACACCATGCTTTAACAAGCCACAGTTTCACTCCATCCTTGGGTGTTATATTTTGACGGGTCAAGAACAGATACGCTAGCAGGAGCAGGGGTTGTCTTGGAAAACCCAGCCGGCAATCGATTTTCCTACTCTTTCCAGTTAGAGTTCCGGTGTACCAATAACCAAGCAGAGTATAAGGCCCTCATTATAGGCCTAGAAGTACTACTGGAAATGGGAATCAGAGATGTACAAATACTTGGCCATTCTCTCTTGGTTATCAATCAGTTGTGCAACGTGTTCAGATGCAATAGCTTCACGTTGGTTCCTTATTGGAACAGGGCATTAGACTTGTTGGACCAGTTTGATAACATACATCTTGAGCACATTCCTCGCGAGCAAAATTTTGCAGGGAATGAGTTGGTCCAGTTAGCAACAGGGGTAACATTGAGATATGGGGTGCGGGAGAGAATCCTTAAAGTCGAGCGTCATATGCTTCCTTCATGGATGGCGAGAAGAGATCCTCCAGATGATACCTCAGTCGCGACCCTGGAACCTATTAACGTGGATTGGAGCATCCCTTTGATCGCTTATCTCAAGCAGCCAGATCCCACTACCGACAAGAAGATTCGTTTTCTTGCACTAAATTACTTTCTTAGAGGTGACGAGCTGCGACGACGCGGCGAAGATGGCATAGACTTTAGATGTGTTTATGGCTACGAAGAGAAACAACTCATGCGCGAAGTTCCTTACGGTATTTGCGGTGCTCACCAAGCAGGTCCAAAGATGTGATGGTTGCTCAGACGACATGGATATTTTTGGTCCAGTATCTTGAAGGATTGCATCGCATTCGCTAAAGGTTGTTTGGACTGCCAAGCTTATGGGCCGGTCCAGCATGTCACTAATGTTCCAATGCAACCCATTATTAAGCCTTGGCCCGCAAGAGGATGGGCGCTAGATTTAATTGGGATGATTCACCCACATTCATCACTTCAGCACAAGTTCATCATCGTCACGACCGATTTCTTTACAAAATGGGTCGAAGCAGAACCTTTGAAAGAAGCATCTGGTGGTACGTTACGACAATTCCTGTTTAGGAACATCATATGCAGATTTGGTATCCGAGAAGTTTTTGTTTCAGACCGGGGGGCAGCTTTCATGGGTGGTGAAGTTGATAAACTGGCAAAGGAATGGGGAATACAGTTCGTCCATTCCAATCCTTATTATGCTCAGTCTAACGGTCAAGCGAAGGCCAGCAACAAAATCATCATCACTTTGCTGAAGAAAATGTTGGAAGCTAATCCGCGACAATGGCATGAGACCCTTTGTGAGACTCTTTGGGCCTACCGCACATCGAAACGAAATCCCACCGCGACTACACCTTATGCTTTGATGTTTGACCATGACGCAGTCCTGCCTTTGGAAGTCAACGTCTAATAATTACGAGTCCAAGAGCAACATCATCTCATTGGAGAAGATTACGTTCAGGCTATGTGGCAGGAACATGAAGACCTTAGCGAAAAGCGCTTGGAAGCTTTAGATAGTTTGGTCATGGAAAAGCAATGAGTCGTTCGCTCCTATGACAAGCGGATGAGGGGAAGGAGTTTCAGCCAAGGAGAGTTGGTTTGGAAAGCAGTTCTCCCGCTTGGCGAAAAATTAGATGGTCGCGGAAAATGGACTCCAAGATGGGAAGGCCCGTACATCATTTATAAAATCTTAGGGAAAGGTGCTTTTTATCTCAAGGACCTGGATGGAGATGTCCACCATAACCCTATCAATGGCAGATTCTTGAAGAAATACTTTCCCAATGTCTGGGACTCGGAGGAGTCATAGACAGTTTCTTCGCAGAAGACATGGGGGGGGCAATTCTAGTGTTCCTACACTCACGAAGCCCAATCATGAAGGCCTGTTTTTGAGGCCCAACATCGTTTCTTTGCTACACCTAGCAACACTAGGGGGGCAACACTACACAATACTAAGCCGAGTCAGCGGCTCCAGAAAATTTTTACAATAGGAAAATTTTTACAATACTAAGCCGAGTCAGCGGCTCCGGAAATTTTTTTTACAGCTCTGTCTCTTCTCTCATAGAGAAAACACCTTCACGGGAAAATTGGGGCGAGCCATAAGAGTTAAGGCTAAGGTCAAGGGAAATGTGAGAGCCACCATTGTAGCCGCCCCATCCATCGGAGTAGTAGCAGTAGCCGCCACCTCCCTCGGAAGTAGTCTTCATGTTGCCAAAGACGTCCTCACCGTGCATGGGGAACAGAGGAAGGGTTTCAATCTCCATGTTCATAGAGCCATAACCACCACAGTTCCCCATCTGCCCATTAAAAGCAATCACACAAGCTGAAGAAGCAGAAGCAGATGCAGAAGATCCGAAGTTAATATACTGATCCTCAGGTTTCCAATTGGTACCATTACCATTACCAACAAGCCTTGAGCTTTGCATAGGCACATGAAAATCTGAAATAGACCTCTTCTTCTGCCTCTCCTGAGCCTTAAGGTTCTGGAACCAATAAAAGACGTTCTTGCCCTCGATCTTTCCGTACCGTCTCAGCTGAAGACAAATCCTTACAATCTCCTCTGCAGTTGGGGACCTAACTCCCTTATTGTAGTAAAGCTCCTTGAGGATTCTTATTTGATCTGTAGTGGGATTCCACCTAGTACCACTCTGCCTGGAGAACATGTTAATACTACTCCCGATTGCTTTGTTGCTTCCTCCATCCTCGGTTGGTTGTCGGGTTTGTGGTTCCATTGGTGATGGGTTGAGAGAATGAGAGAATTGAAGAGTGGTAATGATGAATGATCAAGAAAGATTGCCGTTAGAAAGATTGGAGTTGATGAAATTATTTTGAGATTGGGGATTCAGGTTTATAATGAGATATAGGCATGTGATAGTCGAAGAGAAAAGAAGGGATTATTGGCACGGTGGGGAATCGAATGGTTTTCAAGGAGGTAACTGTTCCATTTTCAATATTATCCTCTCACGGTGGGGAACCGAACTATTCTTGAGGGGGTAACTATTCCATTTTCAATATTATCCTCTCAAGTTGGAGTTTTCAACAGTTAGTTAATGAGAGGTTAAAGATTCATTAAAAAGATAAAACCAAGAGTTTTAAGTTGGAGCCAGCAAGTGTATCCAAAAGATAAATATCAGAATAAGAAAATATTATTGTATTCATAAAGTGGCTTTGCGGCTAAAAGCAGTACATTCATTACAAAGCAAAAAGTGGCTAGAATACAAAACAGGGATCTTCGAATATCTTCTGAATCTTTTCTCAAGTGGAAGCAGCTATGGAATCCAACGTCGGGTTGAGCCGCGCCATTATCTCTCAAGGAGGGGCAGACTTCAGGGAAGGAAAAAGAGCTTGAGTCTCTGCACCCCCTCTAGCCTTGGTAACCACCATTAGTTGGACGTGAAGTATAGGAACAGCCATTCTGTAGCTTGAACCCATTCCTTCAAAGAGTCCATCCCTTCTCATCCCTCTAAGATTCTATCAAGAAGAGAAAGGGGGAGAAGGAGGTGAGAACTAAAGCCCCTTCCATCTAGAGGGCACAACACGGGCCGGGTCCAGAAGGAAGGAAACAGAGGAGGAAAGATAAACCTCAGATTGGCCGTCCTCCCTTTCTCCGTTTTTCTTTGCGTGTGGGATTCTAACAAAAATGATCTCGCATGATCGTGGATCCCACACTCGGAGCCCCCTCGCGTTTCTAAACCAATCTGAAGCCTAGCATTGTTATTGCAAGATTCCAGAAAGGCAAAACAAGAGGTTGCCTAAGATTACTCCATAAGGCCTAACCCAGGCTTAAGATTACGCCATAAAGCCTAAAATTTAAAGGCTAAAGGTCACTTCATGAGAGGAAGATTTGTGAAGAAGGAGAAAGAGAAGCAAAGACTGAAAGGCCATTTCTTGAATGTTTCAGAAAATTTGTTGTGAGTATTCCTTACCCAAAATACAACTATTTAAAGGGACTTCAGGAAGATCCCCACCCTTGGATGGATGGTTAAAGAGTCAAACCGATGTCAGTAAATCGAGATTAGTGATTCCAAATCTTGGGAAAAAAAAAGGGACTAGTAGCATGTGAGGAGCGGTTTTTGAGGAGTTAGATATTATTAAAGGGATCAGTAGCATGTGAGGAGACCGAACGGTTTTCGAGGAGGCCTACAGAGATTGGCCCGTGAAGCTCAATTTCGAGGAGTGTTCCTCTATGCGGAGTTTCGCCGCAATGGCACCAGCTTCAGCCTGAGTGGCCCGTTCTCTGATACGGGCCAGGTTGAGGCCCATTTCTTCAGAAGTAGCCAAAGGTTCATCGAGTTGAGCTTCTTCTGCAACAATCACATTCTCAACAAAGGTTAAACGGGCTTGGAGATCCTCGATCCGAAGTTTGTAGTCGGACCTTTCGATTTGTAGTTCCCGCAGGCAGATGGCTCGCTCATTTAAAATACCGCGGGGGGTGTCCATTTCTCGGGAAAGGTTATTCAAAGCCTCTCGAGCATCGTGAGCCTGGGCGTTCGCCCTGATTGATGGCGGCGAGCCCTACCAAGTTCATTCAGCAGATCGTCAATAGCACTAAATTGCTGCAGGGTCAATACCTTCTCCTGGCAAAGATACCTTATGGCTTCCAAGACTCACGGGAGAATGCCAGTCTCCAATACCTGAGGACCTAGATGTTCGCGAAGCCCCATCTTAGCCTCATCGGCTCATCCACAGCAGAAAGAGGAGTTACCTCCAACACCCTCATCAATCTCTCGAATCTGGTGGGAGGAAGAGGAGACGGCGAAGGAGCCACAGGATCACGAACCACCAATGCAAAAGGGTGGACAGCCTCCTCAGTTTCTTCATCTTCAATAGGTTGGTCAGTCCCTTCAACCGCCGGAGAATTTGGAAACTCAACTCGTGGCTCATTATGGGCAAGTGGAGCAGATTCAAGCACAAAGCCCTCAGCTTCGACAGTTGTCTCATTTGTTCGCGAGACTTGGGGAGCACCACCACCATCAGTATCATTTTCCATCTCTGGGGCAACTGTCCCTCCGATAGGACCCTCAGCGTTTGCAGCCACCTCCTCAGTACAAACAGAATCCTGGTCAGGTTCAGAAATGTCAGAAACCGGGGTTGGATCAAAAAGGGAAATGGAAGCATTGGCCAACAGTGGCTTACCTCTCGAGCTGTCGGGTCAATATCTGGTACATGGTCACCAAGAGGAAGAGGCATCGCCTCATTCACCTCTTGGACCTCTAGTGCCGCGAGAATCTCTGTCGCCATCAGTTCTTCATAAGCGGCAGAAGCCTCAGAGTGGCTTTCCACGCTTTCATGCTCCGAGGAGTTGTCACCGGAGATCATTATTAGAATGGTAGGACCTTCCAGACACTCTGTAGATGTGGGAGATGGAAGAGGTGCCACGGGGTTAGTTGATGCTTGAACTAGAGAGAGAGTTGGCTCTTCTGTAGCGGCTGAGGATCCAGCCTCGCTCAGGCGAGAGGGATCAATGGTCCTCTGACGGACCTGTCAAAAGATACATAGTGAAGATCCTGCCCAGATTCTAAAATTTTAAAAGGATAAGATGGGGCCGAAGTTTACCAATCGCATTCCTAGAGGTTCGTCATCTTCAAAACTCTCTTCGACGAATTGAACTCGATCGCGTTTGTAAGCGAAGACAGCAGTGACCTGTACGAGAAAAGCATCACAACTCAAAAAAGGGGAAGCACCAAATACACAAGTTTGGGATTGTTCTTAACCAAATTACCTCAGCGGGATCTTCATCATGATCGAGAAGACTCTCCCTTAGGAGTATCCTCTGCTATTGCCTTTTGTTTCCCAGCCTGAACAAAGGCTGTCCTGCTCCGGGTGGTTTGCTGCAAAACACACTCAGGAATAAGGGCGGGAAAATCAAGACAAGGAAAAGGAATTGTGAAGAAAGACAAAAACTTACTGTTGCCCTAGGCTCGTGGATTTGTATCCCTGGACACGATGAGCGAAAAGGTAGAATAGGTCGCGGGGGTAGTGCTGCAGGGTTGGAGAAGCGCTCAAGAATCTCGCGGTCCTCCTGACCAAGACTACTCATGCCACGAAAGATCAGGGCGAAGAGTTTGTCATATTGCATGTCCCAACAGTTCACGAACACTTCTTTCCACCAATCAGCGTAATCATCGTCGACATCGTTGAGAGGATACAGCGTTCTGACCCAAGGGGGAATCACTATCAAAGTAAACTAATTCTGAAAAGGGGCAGACCCAGGCGGGGCTAATCTCCTCCAAGAGGTGTAGTAATTGGCAGAATTAACCAGAGGCCAGGGTACCAACTGGGCCAACCCAAATTGGCGAGCAAAGTGGTTAGAGGCATAGAGCTCGTAACTTACGCGGTCAGTGGCAAGAAGAATATCCAAGCAGGAGATGGCGCGACTAAAGGCCATGAGAGCTCTTTCGCTATGATCCCGTCCACTGGGCAGAAAGCCATCATCAAGGGGAGGAGGGAATCGCCTAGAAAGGACTATTTTTGGGTCCGGCATCTCTTTCAGCAAGTACAAGTAAATAAAACACTCGGAGTAGGGTGGAGCTCGATACCTTACGTTGCGGCAAAGTCAGATCCCTAAAAGGGAATCGACTGGAGGTTCATTTGGAATATCATCGCGACGGAAGCGAGGGAAATAAATTTACAGCCAAAAGGCAAGGATCCAAAAAGGGCCACTAATGTAAGTATCGAAGGGGAGCATTACGGCTCTATAAAGGGAGCGATATAACGCACCCAATATAGTTTGCTCAAGGCCAACACAAATACCATTATAGAGAGCAGTGGCCAGAGAATTCCAGGGCCCAGTAGGTTTGTTGGAAGAAGTGCAAAAGATAAATTTGCAAAGCCAGAATTCCAGGAATCCGATACCTCCTGTATGGTCACGCTGGGTGTAGTAACAGTTGCGCCAAAATGAGTAGGATTTGCTGTGATGTCCCCGACCAGCCATATCCATTCTCAAAGGAAATTGAATGCCATCAAACTGACCATGCACATAGGGGTCAAAATCAATGGGCAACCCCGTGATGGTAAGAACATCCAGCAGAGTTATGCTCATCTGCCCAAATCGGAAATCGAATGTATTGCTGGAGGTGTTCCAGAAGCAAAGAGCGGCGGCTAGAGGTGCAGGGCTAGTATTATGGGGAAGACAGAAGCATAGATCGATGGTTTGGGTGATACCCACCGCATCCCATCGGGCCAAATCTCTAGCTCGGACCTCCTGATACCAAACATTTTCCTCGGGAGTGATGGTAAGCTAGAAGCCCACTTTCCTTCTTGGTCCCCAACTGCTAAAATCGCCGGGCACTTGCCGAAGAGCCGTTATGGGACGGTGGATGGGAAGCCCATAATAGGCCATAGCATCATCCGGAAAACGATCGCGAGGTGTGGGACCCAAACTCGCTTGACTATCACCTCCACCAAAGCCCATCAGTCAACTTTTCTAATCACCGGTTTGACTTCTACATCAAACACCCTTGTTAGTTCGCCAGGTGAATGCGGCCTTCTCAGTGATTTCATACGCCTGATCGATAACGAATGGTTTCTTGGATGCCATTTCTCGGTCGCAAGGAACACTTCTTCATTACACCTTAATTTATAGCTCAGATATTTTTGGAGATTAATTTATTAGCTGGGCCAGTGAGCGGCTCTAGTTGTTAATTAATTAATCATTATTCCATCTTGTGAATTGCATCTGAGGCGGCAGTGAAGAGATGGCATTGTACCTTTCCCTACAACCGTAGGGCCAGCATAGTGGCCTGATGTGTTAAAAAATAAAAATAAAAAAATTGGTTAAACCCCATGCGGTTTTAGATGCTAAAGTTGCAGCAAGTATAGTGGTTTCGCTTGGTCACATGTCATGATGTCGATAGCCATGATCCAATCATCCTCTTCAGCATAAGACTCGCGAAGGATTAAATGACAGCAAACAGTTTGCTATTCTGTATCTTATTTCGCCAAGTACATAGGCCTTGATCAAACTTTATTTAGCCAGCGAAGTGGCTCCAACACCTACATTTGAGAAAATCAACAGAGAGCCAGTGAACAAGGAAGATACTTACTGCTGTACACATGGCGAAGTTACCACAAAGGAAGAGGAGGATCCTCATTCGCGATCTAAAGCAGTCTCCTTCGCATAGGGGGCACGCTAAAGTTTTGATCTCTTACAACCTGCCCAAGTTTCGCCAATTCACTGCATACCAGACATCAGATACATAGGGAGCAATAAAGTTGGTAAAGAACGCGTCAGTTCATGACAAAGGCAATTCAGATTGTGGCGTTCAAGTTTTATGGCCTATTTAGAGGTCTATATGGAATCAGTCAAGTAATTTCAAGCTAATAAAAGTGGCTTTGGAGCAACGACATTATAAGAGCGGTATTGACTCAAGACCTCTTTAGTCAAGACGAAGACCTTTGACTTCGAGGTCTGGGGGGCAATGTTTGGACCCAAAATGAGCATTTTTGCCTGACAAGTCGTGTCTTGGAGAAATTGAGCCAATGTCAGTGGCTCAAGCTATATATTGTCGAAAAGTTCGAAATATATTATTTAGAGGCTAAATAAAGCCTACTATGGAGAATTATGTGAGAAAAGGAAATGATGGAAGCATGGAAATGCAAAGTCAACTTTAGCACATTTTCCTACTTCAGCTAGGAGAAACCAAGCACGGAAAGAGGAGAAGCAGACTAACCAAACAAGATCCAAATGAGCTAAAAATTTCCAGATTAATTCTAGATATCCCAAGGATCATTTCTTATGAAGAGTTCTAGAGCTAGTTTCGAGTGGAAAGTCTTCAAACAATCAGTCCAATTTTCTATAGAAGCAAAACTGGAAAACTGGACCTATGAGAAGTCCAGCAGCATTTCCGGCCCAACCATATGGAATTAAGCTCTGAAATTTCTCCACAATTATCTACACTCATTTTGGATAATTTGATATGAAGAAGTCGAAGGCCTATTATGATTTCTTGGTGGAGCTATAATTGAAGGAATAAAGGAGTCGAAAGTGATTCAAATTCACTCCGAAACTCATCATTTCTATCTCCATTTAGTGCTCCACTATCTCCATTTAGTGATCCACTATCTCTAGTTAGTGCTCCACTATCTCCAATTAGTGCTCCACTATCATTTGTTTAAGGCCAACCACTTTGGCACGGTAGCCTATAAATAGAGGTTATAATGAAATACTTCAACACACAATTCATCACAACAATCTCTAAGATTATCCAAGCCTCTCTAGAGCAACCCTTCTCCCTCTCTTACCGGTAGTCACACTCCAGTCCTAGTCTTCTCAGGAGATGACTGTCAGTGCTACCAAACCCTCCAGCCAAGCTAAAGTTGCGCTTTAGCAAGTTCTCCTCATTTCCCAGTAGTTCTTGCTCTGCTCGATCTACAACATTGAGTATCGATTGTGATTTTGAAGAAGCTCAGCAAAAGTCCTCGCCACGAGGCACAAAGAATTCCAAGACGAGGTTGGTACTCTCCTCATCCACAATCTCTTGAAAGAAGTCAGGTCAAGGGACACCCCCGACGACTGCACCCGAACGGTGCTGGCACGCCCGCGCAAGAAAAGAGACTGTTGACCAGCTGCAACAAAACTGGAGCCAAACAGGATGAACCTTAGGCTCCAAATCAGAAAAGCATCATATGAACTTGAAATTTGATAATGATAGTGTCATGCCCCTGATTTTTAACACAGATAAAAATTGATATATAATCTCATAATTATACATGAGTGATGGTTCAGCCATCAATACAAAATACCTGGAAATATTTTCCCTTTAAACCAAGTACATATTAATGCCCTGAAAGCCACTCTGTCAATATTGACCCGCTCCACAGAGTCATATATTACATAAACTTATGAATTAAATTGTCAACACAAAATAAAATGTAAATGCTCCTCAGAGCTTACTATACAACGGAAGTCTTTATCAACGGTAAAGTCACAAAAATGGCTTCCTACCGTAAAGCTACAAGGATGCTACTCAGCTTTAGCCACGATTATCCTGACCTGCAGGATTAACCCCTACACCATTGAATAGTGCACCGGGTTGCCATACAACAAACCCGGTAAGCTTGTGAAATCTCGTATGAGTAACTCAAAACCACCTATAAGGGTGACTTTGTGATTTGGACTTTTTGCAGCAAGACCCTCCTAATTGTGCGAGACTAGGCCCAAAATCGTTCAAAGGTTGACCTGAGAACAACTTTGTTGTAACCTGTTAGATGTAACAGCAGCTATTTGGCTTGATGATAACAGGAGCGATTGGAGTTGATTTCATAAGAACAGAACTTATAGGTGAACATGGTGTGGGTGCTAGATGCATGCGAGTTTAGCAGAGAGGAAGAGTTCCAACAGTGACATGATTTCTGGGTTTTGGGTTAAGATTGGTTGGGAAGAATTGATGGCTAGGGATTCAGAGATAGAGCTTGATCTCTTGCTTGATGTTTCTGGGCTCTTGTGGCTTGGTTTCCTACGGCAATGAACTCGCCTTTTATAGCGGATATAGACGGGGAGGATTTGTGCCAAGAACCAGAGGCTTTGAAAGGGTATTCTCAGTTTTGGTGAGATCATTCTAAAGCTTTCAGCTTTTGTTTTCCCCATGAAACCAAAAGAGTGAAAGCTTGCTTTGGCTATGAGGGTGAAGATCAGTGGCACAGGTATAAGACGGTGATGGGGATCCCAGATTTTGTGCTGCTGTGATCTTTGAGGGATCCTAATCCCCTAATTTGTGCTATTGTAAATTTTGATCACAAAAATCTAAGGGTTATTGGAAATTGAAGCAGGATTTCGGAAGGTGCGAATTGGGAAGCTTTTGCATAAATTTGGGGCTCTTACTAGAAAGGGTGAAGCAGTAATCCCAGCAGCAGCTTGATGGAACAATGTTTCTAGTTTGGGAAAGACGATTCCAACGAGTTTTGGGCTACAGACTGGTGTAATGGACTTTGGGTAGGGAAGTGACTCTAGTGGGCTCTAAGTCTTGTTGGGCCTGCTTTCATCTCTCCACTAGCCCATGTTAAGATATTGGCCCTCCAAGCTTGAATTTTGGTTCCCAAGTCCCAAAATTATCGACGGGCCTCACATGATCCGTTACCTTCCACACCATATCCCGCCTTATAAGCCACAAACGTAGCTTGGGTCTACGCGTATCGCATGGCAAATAAACGTGTTGGCTCCTTTGGAAGTGCCTGTCAATCGTTTGAGTATTTAGGCATCTCGTATCGCTTGTTAAATAGAGAACTTCCTTTTGACGTGAAATGGGCTTGCTTGAAGGCCCAATTAGGTTACGAGGTCGATGACTCGTTCCCTTTACCTGTCACTAGTTAAATTCGAACTTGTGGAAATTTGGGTATCAACACCACCATAAATCAACTCACACCAAAACTAAGGAAAACAACTCACTCCTTGATTCCTTAAACACCAACTAATGAAAGCAACTCACGCTTTGTTTTCTTTCAATCCACGAAATAAGGAAAGCAACTCACACATTGATTTCCTATTCAAATCACGAAATAAGGAAAGCAATTCACACATTGGTTTCCTATTCAAATCACGAAATAAGGAAAGTAACTCACACCTTGGTTTCCTATTCAAATCACGAAATAAGAAAAGCAACTCACACCTTGATCTCCTAAAATTCGTATATAAGGAAAGCAACTCACACCTTATTTCCTTAAAACACAAATTCATGAGTTAGATATAACCTCGCACAGTTACCCCATGAATGACACTGGCAGACAGACTAGAGCTCTAACTGAAATTGTAACCACTTGTTCGCCCAAGACGTGATTACTTGATATACTGCCTAAGGTCACTTGTGACCATAATTCCTCGGGCCTCACTGTCCCTCGGAGTAAAACATTTAAAGGATCAAGTTGCTTAGGACTCAAAATGTTACAAAAATCTCAATGTTTTTCAAAACAATAGAAATCAACATTTTCACAATCATTTGTTTTCCAAAAATCCATAACCCAAAATAATAAAAAGCATCATTCATGCATATTGTTTTCATCAATCAACAAAATCCACAAACCCATATATATATTTCACGTAAATATATATATATATATATGTATATATATATATATACGTAGTCATCAGCTCAGGAATGCCTACTAATACCAACTATAGTTTGCAGTTAACTAAATAACTCCCAAAACGATAAAGGTAATTCTGTTCATAAATGAACCTTGTGAGATTACTCACCTCGAAATTCCCGCTGCGTCTTCAATACAGAACAAAGCAGCCAAACCACAAAACAACTGTCCAAGAATACTTCGTCAAGTAGCTAATTACATATGGTTTCAACTTAGTAACGATTCACAAACGATTTAAGTCCGAAAACCCTGTTTTGAACTAAAATCCCCAAAAGTGGCGCCAATTGAGGCGAAACCACATCCGAGACTACCCAATGTCTCCGGAATACTTCTACGATCGATATGTCAAAATCACAAACCGATCGAACGCTCAAAGCCTCACGGATTGAATCATCGAACAGTCCAAAACTTTAAAAATCACAACATATTCATTCGATCTCCAAAAATTACGTATTATATATCGAAACGTTCGTATCGACGAGTAGATGATATATAAAACCAGAAACTATCAATTACATGGCCGGAAGGTTGCCAAAACATGCCACAGTCGGTGGCACAACCACCACAACTACCACCGGCCAAAACTCAAAACTAGATTAATCCAACCGTCCAAAATGTCAAGAACATCAAATAGATCAATTTTAATACCTAGGGTTCAAGCCAACTCGGCCTAGATCGCTGCCACAAGCCGTTGTGAACTGTTCACCTTGAGTTGATCCAATTCCCAGGTAAATCGCTCCAAACAACCACCACAGATCGACCATGGAAGCTCCTACTAACTCAAAACATAAATCTTGAAGCCACGCCATCGCCAGAGCTAGGAATTTCAGGCGGGTCCGACTGCACAAGAGTTCACCGCTTTGTTGCACCACTGTGACTGAGAATCGATGCTAGAGGATACCACAAGGAGGAGCACACGGTGGAGGCGAAGAAGCTAGCCAACTACTAATTTAATTTCGAAAAATTCTCAAAAAATAAATACTAATTTCTGGGGTATTACAGATAATTTGATCTGTCTAAAAAAAAGTGTATTAAAAGATGTAGCTCATCAGTTTATAATTCATCATCTACAAGCTACGACATATTAGAGAATCATTTTCTCAACATAGTTACTAAACTTTTCAACCATGCAAATACCAGATTGAAAATAGTTTAAATATTAGTATTTACTAATTCTTATCAGCATTTCCTCACTTAAGATGCAGATTTTGAAGGACTGTAATTAAGAGATAAAATGGATACGAATATTTCCAATTTATATAAACAAAACTAGCTGTATCATTTATACTCACGCACTTGTGCACAAATCATATGACGTTGAGCCACCTTATACAAGATAGATCAAATTTTCACACAACTTTCTTGATCCGATTTCTCTCTCTTTACTTTTTTTTTTAAGGGCTAATTACTGTTTAGTACCCTGTAGTT
The DNA here is from genome assembly GCA_001662545.1 of Rosa x damascena. Lineage (NCBI taxonomy): Eukaryota > Viridiplantae > Streptophyta > Magnoliopsida > Rosales > Rosaceae > Rosa > Rosa x damascena. The sequence goes on along the minus strand of LYNE01002078.1, from coordinate 26,047 downwards.
TTGGTCCAACATCAATTCAGTCCCTCGACTTCCAATTTCATCAAAAACACCCCCACACTATTATTTCTCCATCCAATAGCTCCTTCCGTCATTCCTCCGTGAAATGGAGACATTAAACTGCTAATGTGGTATGCAACTCAGCTCCTGTGGGGCCCACTTGACAGGGAAAATTCCCATATTAACCCTGGCTCACTCTCTTCACTCTTTGTTTTGTTTTGATTCTCGACCTTGATCCAGTGATTGCTTGATTCTTGGGATCAAATTTCCATATGGTTTTCGTAAGTTTAATCTGTGTTTTGTTTTCAATACTCAATTAGTTGTTGGATGAGATCTTCTTCTTTGTTCGATTTTCAACTTGGGTTTCTAAAATCAACTTCTGTTTCCAATGGGATTTGTTTGGGGGAGTAGAAGCGCCTCAGCTGCCATGGAAGCAGAGCTCTCGCTATTTTGATGAAAATGGGGTTTGAATTCGCCAGATTCAGTTGTTTATTGGTAGCAGCAGAAATGGTGTTGAAATTTCAAAATGGTCTAGTTGACCCACCCAACATTCAATCCAATATCAATTCTGAGCTCTCTCTAACCAATTTCGATTTTGTTAATTCGGTAGCTGTTGAATTGCATTTACAGGTACTAGAGAGTGAGCCCAGATTGTGTTCCTCTGAGCAAATGGCAAGAACCCAACATGTGAGCAAAACCAAAAGAAGATATGATGACAGACAACACTACCACCGCAACTGATGAAATCCGATTCCAGCAACCCAAAACCCGGGAGATTCGGGAAATTATCCGGGAGATTCGGAGCACGAACCACCGGACTTTGGGCGACGGTGAGCGACGGAGAACTGCTGGAGAACACCAGAGAGAGCCACGCGGCGGTGGAGATCAAGAGCGCCGCGATGGCTATCACGGCCGTTGCCACCTGGCTCTGCCACCATCGCCGGCTTTTGGGTGATCGGGAATTGGTTTGTTCTTTGGGATTGGAACTGGGACCGGTGTTGGGGTTGGTTGACATCGTCGTCATCACCCCAAATGCTCATTTCTCTCCACCACTCGCCGCCAAGAACCACCGGAAAAAAAAAGGAGAGCTTCGAGTTTCTTGCAATCCAATTGTCAGAGATCGGAGCCGAGATTCGGAAGCCGACCTTCACGAGCATAGGATTTCAGGCCATCTCCGAGCCTGAGCAAGCCTGAGCAGAAATGAAGAAGAAGAGAAGATCGCGAGGGAGTCAAAATATGATATTAAAGAGCGAGGGTCAGTTTGGGAAATTCGCCTCCATGTGGGCCCCACCTGGGCTGAGTTGGATCGCCACGTCAGCACCTAAACGGTTAAAATTGACTGAATTTGAGCAAATGGACCTATTGGATGGAGAAATAATAGTGTGAGAGTGTTTTTGATGAAATTGGAAGTCGAGGGACTGAATTGATGTTGGACCAAAACTACAGGGTATTAAACAGTAATTAGCCCTTTTTTAAACAATGAAAATTTTCATTAAACTACACAAAGGCAAGAGTCTCTCTTGTTTACCGGCTTTCCCTCTAGTTTCGTGGTTAAGGCCTTTGACTTTTCCACAAGATAGAGTGGTTCAAAAGCTGATATGGAAGTGGTGGCGAACTGGTTGTGGTCTTTGTTCTTAAAACTCCAAAATGCAAAAGAAGTCTAGCTCTTTTACTTTGGCCTAGAGTTCTTATTTACCTTTTACTATGTTGAACTCCTTCCAAGTTTCAATACGTTAATGCAACCATTTTACAGTTCTCTAGAAAAGTTTAGCATCTGATCCATCCAAAAGATTAGCCTCTTCAAGATGTAGTGCTTGTCTTCGTTTTATTTATTTTTATCTATTTATTTTGTAAAAATGGGTGAGAAAATAAGTTCGGTAGATGACAGATATTGGCTATACCATTCTGGGTAGCTCTGAGTTCATTGCCATTAATTTAATGTAACCAACATGTTGGATATCCTTGTTCTTGACTAAAGTACACTACTAGTAAAACTACCATTTCACATTAATTTTAAATTGTGTATAATAAGTCTAATACACACGAATTTTCATGTGTAAAACCCAATATCTTTTATGCAACTACGGATTGTTATTCCATGTACTCTAGAGTCCAGAGAAAGTGCTAATGCTCTATCAAAACTGCTTTCGAATTTCATGTGAAACATTGACCTGGGCCTTACCATTTCTCAACTTTCATAATTAAATTCTTATAAAATCAGTTTAAGCTTTAATAAGTAAAATTTATTGTCCATCGTAGTCTTACTTTTTTTTTTAATTCATAATAATTTGGGTGTCAATCCATTAAAAGATATAGTTAACAGTACACAGTGACTACCCACGGAGCGCGGAATGACTTGTATTACTGTTAAGGGAGCCCTAAAACTACCTATGTAATGCTAACCTAGAGAGATCTACCCTCATCTGACACTGCTAGGGTTTTCACTAAATAATTCAAGATGCAACCCTAATTTATTCTTAAACCCTGGGACCACCCTATGTAGAGGCCAGAGAGGGCTACCACAGGGCTGTCAACTGCCTGAAGAGGCATACTAAACCCTAGCAATAGACCTAAAGCTTGAAGAGACTTGCTAAATACTAATAACAAGCACAATGCCTGGAGAGGCTTACTAATCCCTAACAATAGGCCTAATGTTAGAGGCCCAAAGCCTAGATCCACCGGAGGTGGATTCAGACCTGACTTTAGACAAGAGGAAAGAAAGCAGGTATTGAATTTTTGGAGTATCAAAGATTGAAGAAGGAGTACCGGGTGCTCTCGGTCGAATCTATTAATCTAAAACCTATCAGCAACCCCTAAATAATTGAGATCGATCTCTATACCTTCAATATGTGCAACTTCGAATGCATCACCACTCTGTGATCCTAACAAGAAGTCACATGGATCGTCGCCTGCTACCTCAACCCAATCAGCTCTACCATCAACAGAGCTTAAGGCCCTTGCATTTGAAATCAAGAACCAAAATCCTGCGTCGTTCGGCAGAAGCTCCACGACCACCATCACCTTAATCTAGCCAAAAAATAATAATTCTGATCTATCCAAGGTCAGCCCAATGAATGAAAAATGCCAGCACGATGAGCCACCTCTCATCCCCGCTCCCGGAGAGACCCACATCCATGCTTAACATCCCTCCATGGAGAATGATGTAGAGGAGACTGAGTAGACAAAAGCCTGCACATGTATGCTAGATGCCAAACGAAACAGCCATCACACTCACAAGAGGGCGAAAAAAGCAGGAGGCCATTCCAAAAACCAACGTGCGGAGAAAACCCATGCTTCTTCATCAGGATTCCTTAATTGTTCATCTTAGGCTCATAATAGTACTTCCACAACACAATGATGTATTATATAGAAGAATTTTTTTTTTTTTGAAAAGGATTTTATTAAAGCAAATCAACGAGTACACTCGTTTAGAATGGCATCCCTTATAAATACGGGAGCAGAGCCAAACCAGTTTTGGCTATTACTATTACAAGCTTTACTAGCTAAGTTGTGGGCTATCTTGTTGGCCTCACGTGGAGCGTAGGTGACTATATACTCCCCATGTTGGTGTATGAAATCTTTAACATCGTCTATCAGGAAACAATGCAAAGAGCACTCTCGTTCTTCTTGATTTAGTGCAGCTGCCAGGGTAGAACAGTCGGTCTCAAAAATGACTTTTTGGTAGTTCATGCCAGCTGCCATATGAGCGGCTTCATGCATGGCTTGCAGTTCGGCATGGAAAGGTGTAGTAATTGCTGTTAATGGTCTCATAGCAGCTGCTCTAAACTGGCCTCTATCATCTCTGAAGACCATGCCAGCTCCAGTTAGTCTCATCTGTGCTACAAAGGCACCATCTACATTGCATTTCAACCAGGTCTCAGGGGGCTTCTCCCATCGTATGTTTCTGACCCGATAAGGATGTTCATTGTTATTTGCTTTCAGGAAGTCCTCTAGCCAGCTCATAGTCATCAATACAACATCACGAGGATGTTGTTTTTTTCCTTCCCACACCTGGGTGTTTCGATTTTTCCAGATTCCCCAGAGCAGTATCATTATTTTTGCAAACCCTTCCTTGCTTGTCACGGATACCAAATGTAGGAGCCATTCTTTTATATCTTCGAAGTCACCTTGTGGCCGTGCTATTGTAGCTGCTGCCCAGATTTCTTTAGCATAATCGCAAGTTGTGAATATGTGGATGTTTTCTTCTATTCCATTTTCACACAATGGGCATGTTAATTCTCCTGTATATCCTCTTGTACTCAAGCAGCTTCTATTTGGTAGAATATTGACGCATGACCTCCAGACCTGCAAAGCAACTTTGTTTAGGACCTTTGCATTCCATATATCTTGCCATAACTTGTCATATACATCGGGAACTCGTGGGGGAGCTAAAACCAGCCCCAACGCTTGGTCTCTTGCCACATAGTAAGAGCTTTTTGTAGTGAATAAACCATTGGTATGGAAATGCCAAACTAGCCTGTCTCTGGGAGCTCGTTTGCTTAGAGGTATTCTGAGGATCAGCTCTATATCCACTGGAGCAAACCATTGCTCTAGTTTCTGTATATCCCAATTCTTTGTATGTGGACATATTAATTCACATACCTTTTTCAGTACGTTTCTGGTTTGCGGAGTAGTCGGACTGCGTGGGTAGGAGTCTGGTAGCCAACAGTCCCGCCATATATCAATATCTTGTCCATTGCCCACCTGCCATCGTAGACCTTGTTTCAGTACTGCTCTACCTTCCCAGATGCTTCTCCAGGGGAACGAAGGGTGATCCCCTAGTTCTGCATGTAGGAAATCACTGTTTGGATGGTAGATAGCTTTGTAGTCTTGCTACCAGGGAGTTCGGATTTCTCACAATGCGCCAACCTTGTTTTGCCAACATTCCCAGATTAAACCAATGTAAATTTTTGAATCCCATTCCACCTTCTTTTTTTGGTACACACAATCTATCCCAAGATCTCCAGTGTATATTTTGCTTTTCCTCTGAGTCTCCCTACCAAAAACCTGCACACAATTGTTGTAGGTCTTCACATAAGCCTATTGGCAGTTTATAGCAGTTCATTACATAGTTTGGTACTGTTTGTGCCACCACTTTGATTAAGATCTCCTTGCCAGCTCCACTCAATAATTTTGCTCGCGAACTAACTACCTTGTTAGTTAGTTTTTCTTTGAGGTAGCTAAAAATCGCTGTTTTTGGGCCCCACATAGATTGGCAATCCAAGATATCTTTCATGCTTGTCAACCCTTTCGACACCCAACACATTGGCTAATTGATGCTGCACAGTACTATCAATATTCTTGCAGAATGCCACTTCACTTTTCTGGAGGTTTATCTTTTGCCCTGAAGCGATTTCATATGTGTGCAATATATATCGGAATTGTTGGCATTCTTCTATGTTGGCCGTGCCAAACAAGAAACTGTCATCGGCAAAGAGTAGGTGGTGCAGGAGTGGTGTAATTGGTGCAAGGACAATACCCTGGATCCATTGTTGTTGTGCAAAGTGCTCAATTAAGGCTGATAAGCCTTCTGCGCATAAGATGAATAGGTATGGAGATAGAGGGTCCCCTTGCCTGATACCTCGAGATGGTTTTACATAGCCTCTGACTTCTCCATTCACTAAAAAAGAGTAGCTGACTGTTTTGATGCTGGCCATAACCAAATCCACCCATTCTATGGCAAAGCCTAGTTTTAGGAGTATAGCTTGTAAGAAAGGCCATTCAAGTCTATCGTAGGTTTTGCTAATGTCTAGTTTCAAGGAGAATTGTCCATCTCCTCCCCTTCGATTGTTGTGTAGATGATGTGCTACTTCCGTTGCTACCAGAATATTGTTTGAAATCAAACGATCTGGGACAAAAGCACTTTGCAAAGGTGATATAACATCTGCTAGAATTTTCTTTAGTCTATTTGCCAAAAAAATTTAGCAGATTCTGTATAAGACATTGCACAGAGCTATAGGTCGAAGATCCGTCATGTGTTTCAGATTTTTGACCTTTGGTATGAGTGTAATATGTGTAAAATTTACCTCCTTTAATAGTTCTCCAGAAGAAAGGAATAGTTCTCCAGAAGAAAGGAAGTGTCTCACTGCCATGCATACATCCTGCCCTACTGTGTTCCAGTATTTTTGGAAGAAAAATGGTGACATTCCATCCTGTCCAGGTGCTTTTGATGGGTGCATGTGAAATAGAGCTGCGCGAATCTCACCATCCGTGTATAGAGCTAGCAATTGATCATTCATGCTACTCGTCACTTTCTGCTGTACCGTATTGAGGATGAGTTCCAGAGCTCGAGTATTGCTTCCTTCAGTTCGAAACATTTGTTTGTAGTAATTACTGATCACCCTTGCAATGTCCTCTGCTTCATTCACCCACTGGTTGTTTGAATCAAACAAACCAAGAATCTTGTTTCTTTGTTTTCAGTTCGAGGCTCTTCTGTGAAAATATGCAGTATTTCTACCCCCTCCTTTCAGCCATAATGCCCTGGATCGTTGAATCCACACTGTTTCTTCTTATGTGAGCAATTCTTGAAATTTTGCCTGCAGCTGTTGTTTCTCTCCATGATCATTTGCATCATAAGGCTTGCTTAGTAATTCATCTAGACGAGTTCTCACTGCCCTCATCTCCACTTGTCGGAACATGAATATTTCTTTGTTCCAACTGGTGAGTTCCTTTCCCGTCTGTTTAATACGGTGGCATACATGTTGCATCGGGTCTCCATCTGTTACCTGTTGCCATCCTCGTTTGATCACTTCTTCACATTCGTTGTGAGTTGCCCAAAACTGTTCTAATCTGAAGGGAGATTTACGTTTACCAGACCGGGGAATTGGGGCTTCACTAATATCCACTAGCAGAGGACTGTGGTATGATGAGCTTGGGGGCAGGTGGGTGGTTTGAGATGAGGGGAATAATCCTCGTAGCTCTACGTTCCATAAGCTTCTATCCAATCTTTCTTTGGTTTGGTAATCCGACCATGTATAGGGACTACCATAATACCCCATGTCTATAAGTGAGCAGTCCATCATGGCTTGTCGAAAAGCTTGGATCTGTCCATGTCTTCTAGGTATTCCTCCTGTCTTTTCCTAATTGTCAGCTATCTCAATGAAATCGCCAACTACCAACCATGGTAGGTTTGATTGGGCTGCAAGTTGTCTCATTAGATCCTATGTTTGGTATCGATCTGCTGTTTGTGCATAACCATAAATCCCTGTTAGCCTCCATTCATCTGGTGCTCCATTCTCTCTAATGGCTACATCCACATGCCTTGCAGAATAGTTTCGGATGCGTACTTTCACATCATTCATCCACAGGAAAGCTATGCCTTGGCTATCATCTCATTTGGGCCATCCTAGGCAATTGTCGAACCCTACCTTGATTCGTAGAGTTTCGAGTTATTGCTTGTCGCATAGGGTTTCAGAAAGAAAAAGAACTGCTGGTTTTTCTTGTCTGATTAGATCAATCAGTGCTTTTCTCTTGGAATTACTAACTATTCCCTGATAATTCCAAGCCAGTACTCGGAGAGCCATCATTCCCTTTCACCGATAGGAAAGCTCGCCTCCGTTTCAAAGTTGGCGCTCTACCAGAGTCATGCTCTCTTAGGTATGTAGTGCTATTGTTCTTCGAATAGACCACTTATGACTTGCTAATTGACTGATTTTTCTATTGAATAAAAGAATTTTCTTTTGTAATTTACTGCACAATTGAATAACAAACAATTACAGCTAAACAATAAATGTATTTGTTTATCAGAAGTACACATCCAACCCATTAACATTTAATTTCAATAAAACCCATATTTATTCACAATATCAAGCTTCAATCAATTCATTTTCATTCCAAAATATACTGAATTTATACTCCAAAAGGATTAAACTTGACATTCTAAAGTTCAACACTATAATTTTGGGAAAATGTCAATTTACCCAAATTTGAGCTACACTAACCCCATTTACCCAAACATCTTATAAGGTTGCCCACTTACCCAACAAATTACCTATTTTTTGCCAAATACCAAATTAAGTTTTTTTTATTTATTAATTTTTTTTTTTTTGAAACAATTTTGCCCTCTCTCCCTTTGTCACTTAGAGAGAGAGAGACTTCACCAGACTCCGGTCACTGGCCACGGGACTTCGGTCACTAACTGCCAGAATTTGGTCACCGGTGGTAGGACTTCGGTCACCAGCGGCTGGAATCTGATCACCTGCGGCCGGAATCCGATGACCAGTGTCTGGTTTTATTGCCTCCCAATAAATTTTTTATTACCCCTAATAAACTTTTTATTTCCTCCAAATAAACTTTATTGCCCCCTAATAAACTTTTTATTGTCCCCCAATAAACTTTATTGCCCCCTAATAAACTTTTTATTGCCCCCTATAAAAATTTACTAGGGGTTAATAAAAGTCTTCGGCGACCTCTTTACAAACTTCCTACAACCTCCGAATCAGTGACCGGAGCCGCGCGTCCTATTTTATTGTCCCCTAATAAACTTATTGCCCCCAATAAACTTTATAAAAATTTACTGGGGGTAATAAAAGTCTCCAACGACCCCTTCGGAAACCTTCGGTGATCGGATTCCGGCGGCCGGTGACTGGATTTTGGCGAGGTCTTCAATGACTTTTTAATTATTTAAAGGGCAGACTTGTTTTTTTATATTTAAATTGGGTAAGTGTGCACACAAATCTTTTAGTGGAGTAAGTGGGCATTTGTTGGGCCCAAATTGGATAAATGGTCAAGAGCCCTATAATTTTTCCATGTGGATTACAACGAAAGCAAGATGCAATTGTAAAGCAGATTTGTTATGAGTTGCATTTGCTTGATAGAGTTTCAGGATTATTATCTGTTATCCTATTCAAGTACATGTTATACTCTAGCCCGTTCTAACAAGAATATAAAACCCGAAAATTCTTCTATGCATTGATAATACAAGTGAACCAACATCTATTAGACAATCTCAGCCGTTACTATTTGTAATCATCTTTTTCTTTTTCTTTTTCTTTGTTAACAACAAAAAGTGAACAAAAAAAATTCTTCTATGCATCGGTAATACAAGTGAACTAGTACCTAT
>LYNE01002077.1:46432-58565 GCA_001662545.1 Rosa x damascena | reverse complement strand
AATAGGAATCTAGATCCTTCTAATTTAACCTTATTACCACTAGGTCAAGTAACCTAGAGTTTTGGCCAAACACAAATTAGGGATTACTTGAACAATTTTGTGTTTTAGAATAAAAAAGGAATAACTTAGTATCATTTGGTCTAGTGGCATAAATTTTCTCTTCTTAAGTAGGAGGTCGTGAGTTTGACTCACGCAAACCTAGTTGTTGTAATTTCAATTATGGATGCAATAAAAAATGAATAGAAATTCATGGTTTATCTCAGCCATCAATAGTACTCTAACCTAATGATCTAGAATTACAGTTTAATCTTCACTATAATTTAGTCATTGAATCCGCCATCTTTACGGTTGAAGTTTAAATTGATTGTATGATTTGCAATGCCACACTATGCAAATCATTCACAAGGAAAACATTCACTTAACTTTCCGTATTAAAACCCACAAAATATTCTATCATGTAATTACTACTCTATATATCTAATGATCTAGAATTACAGTTTAATCTTCACTATAATTTAGTCATTGAATCCGCCATCTTTACGGTTGAGGTTTAAATTGATTGTTTGCAATGCCACACTTTGCAAATCATTCACAACAAAAGGAAAACATTCACTTAACTTTCCGTATTAAAACCCACAAAATATTCTATCATGTAATTACTACTCTATCTAATGATCTAGAATTACAGTTTAATCTTCACTATAATTTAGTCATTGAATCCGCCATCTTTACGGTTGAAGTTTAAATTGATTGTATGATTTGCAATGCCACACTTTGCAAATCATTCAAACCTTGCACTTAACTTTCCGTATTAAAACCCACAAAATATTCTATCATGTAATTACTACTCTATTCCCACAGAATCTGACATCAATTTGTTGCCTAAACCATTCCCCAAAACTTTTCTATAAATTCGTGGCATTGAAGCTTGTTTTCTCAAGCTTAATTTGCAATATTTTCTTCCAAGAGTAATCATGGCTTCTATCCATGTCCTTGGTTTGGTTTGCTTTTCTCTCATTTTATCAACTCATTCAGTGCTTGCGGCAATAGATTATGAGCAAGCTCTTACAAAACCGCTTGCGGCAATAGATTATGAGCAAGCTCTTACAAAGCCGCTTGCGGCAATAGATTATGATCAGCAAGCTCTTACAAAGCCGCTTGCTGCAATAGATTATGATCAGCAAGCTCTTACAAAGCCGCTTGCTGCAATAGATTATGATCAGCAAGCTCTTACAAAGCCGCTTGCGGCAATAGATTATGATCAGCAAGCTCTTACAAAGCCGCTTGCGGCAATAGATTATGAGCAAGCCCTTACAAAGTCTTTGTTGTATTTTGAGGCTCAACGATCTGGTAAGTTGCCTCCTGAACAGAGAGTGCAATGGCGTGGCGATTCAGCGCTTAAAGATGGAAGTGATGCTGGTGTAAGTTCTATATGCCCTTTTTTCATCTTTGGATTTTGTTTCGGACATGATTGTGTATTATTTTTTTTTTTAGACTCAAAGGGCAATTTGAAACAAATTACTAATTTTTTATTTATTTATTATTATTATTTTTTTAAGAATATAGAAGTTAGGTTTTTCAGAAATTTTGTTTGTATCATTATTCTGCATCGTTGGATTTAGAGAAGTAAGTTGTTTTTGTGGTTTAGGTGTCATTAGGGTTCAGTTTTAGTTACACCCAAAAACCCTTGAACACAAACCCTAAGCCCAAAACGTACTGGATATTCCTTCAATGATCTTACCAATACTCAAAAGGCCAAGCAAAGTTAATAATTAATTTTAGTACACACACACGCACACAGAGAGGTTGATGCCTACATAATTTAGAATGAAGTTTACTGCCTACATTATACAGGTTGATCTTGATGGAGGGTATTATGATGCTGGGGACAATGTTAAGTTTGGATTCCCCATGGCATTCACAATAACAATGCTTTCATGGAGCACAATAGAGTTCGCAAGCAAACTTGAGACCAAGAATGAGCTCTCCAACGCATTGGACGCCATTAAATGGGGAACAGACTATTTGATCAAAGCACACCCTCAGCCAAACGTGCTCTATGGCCAAGTTGGCGATGGCGGTTCTGATCATACTTGTTGGCAGAGACCGGAAGACATGACTACCCCACGGACATCCTTCAAGATCGATGAGCAGCATCCAGGTTCTGATCTTGCTGGTGAAACCGCAGCTGCTTTTGCCGCAGCTTCCATTGCTTTCAAGGATAAAGACCCTACATATTCTGGCCAGCTCTTGACGCATGCGAAACAGCTGTTTGAATTTGCCCGCAGTCATGCTGGTGTTTATCAGAATAGCATTAATGTAGCGGGCCAGTTCTACTCCAGCAGCGGATATGAGGTAATGTAATTAACATATATATGACTAGCTAAAAACCAATCACATCTTCTTCTCTTTATTTATTTATTTTTTTTTTTCCTTGGTCAAAATTCCAAAATTGTGCTATTTTCCTTTGTCGATCAGGATGAATTATTGTGGGCTGCAGCATGGCTTCATCGTGCTACTGATGATAAATCGTACCTAGATTACCTTGGTCAAGCAGGCAATACTGGTGGTGCAAGAACCGTGTTCTCTTGGGATGACAAGTTTGTTGGCGCCCAGGTCTTGGTTGCAAAGGTAAGAGATTATTGCATATGTATTTATTTGACATCACTAGATCATAATTTTGAACCACATTGATAGATGAGCACTAGAATATATGTGTCTAGTGTGTGTGTGTGTGAGTGATGCATATATATGTGATGTAGGGTGTCTAGGATTTTGTTAAAACTACAGGGTTTCTAGTAATCGTTCCACTTCTCTTCAGCTGTCAGTTTGTTTGTTGGGTTTCTTTGTTATGTCTTAAACTCACGATATCATTAATTCGCTTGGATATGCACTTTTGCTTTTTTTATTTTGGGGGTTTTTAGGGCAGTTAAGATTCTTGCGCAGCCTTGGTATATAAGTAAACCAAAAAATTGTGCGACTTTATGTGTATTCTTTGCATGTTTGAAGCTTGTTTTGGAGGGCAAGGTACCGGCTGATTCAGGACCGTGGTCACAATACAAGAACCAGGCAGAGCAGTTCATTTGCTCTTGCATTCAGAAGGGTAACAACAACGTGAAGAAGACGCCCGGTGGCTTGTTATGGTTTTTGCCATTTAACAATCTTCAGTATACTGCAGCTGCTACACTCATTGCAACTGTTTACTCTGAATACCTTTCCCCAAAACGTGCCTCCATTCAATGTAGTGGTGGCATTGTTCAGGCTCCTGCTCTACTTGACTTGGCCCGATCACAGGTATAATTAAATTATCTATTCGAAATTAATCACCCCTTTGTACCAACCACAAAATGTTATTGTCACATAATCTAATAATCATCTTTGCAAACAAATAAAGCATATCAAAGACCTGACTAGGGTTTAAGCACTTCATACTTGTACGTAGTTAACTGACTGATTTACAATGTTTTTCCATTTAACGTACAGGTGGACTATATCCTGGGTTCAAATCCTAATGGTATGAGCTACATGGTTGGATTTGGTTCAAAGTATCCAACTCAAGTTCATCATAGAGGAGCATCCATTGTTTCAATCAAGAAAGATCCATCTCCAGTTGCATGCCAAGCTGGCTTCGACGCTTGGTTTAACAAGAACACCCCTAATCCGAATGTATTGGATGGAGCAATAGTTGGAGGACCCAATGATAGTGATGGTTATACGGATTCGAGAACCAACTTCCAAATGGCTGAAGCAGCAACTGTTAATACTGCACCACTAGTTGGTGTCCTAGCCAAGCTTGCCTGAGTATCATATTGAATTATGTAGTTACGGTTTATAGTACTCTTGCTGTAATGCTCAGTAAAATAGTGAAACAGATACGTGGTTTTTGACATGCATGCATAGTGGCAATTTTTCATGTTTAGGAATCAGTGTGTATGGATTCACATCAATAAACAGTAATAATTTTCTTTCAAGAATGGTATCTAATCGTTGGTTCATTGTGACTTTTTTGCAATGAGGTCCTCTGTAACCTTATAGGCCTTTACATGTCGGTGCAAGAAATCGATCTTCAGGGAAATCTCTTGCCAATTACTCGAGTTGCAGGAAATCTTTTGTGGCCATGTGGTGATGGTTTACAGAAGTGGGGTGTATTTAATTTGAGGGCTGAGCCCACTCTAGCTCGGGGTTTAAGTCATCAAGCTCATTTCATTCATCCAAGAAAGTACACACTGGCCTGGCTGGGATGGACGTAATACAAATACCATAGGAATTAGTTCACATTATGATCCTGCAATACAATCAAAAAGCCATAAGGTCGGGCTCATGAACAACAAAGCGAGCAATATAAAATTTACCTTGTTGAAATCATTAATGCATTTGGATAAAAACATTATAAATTATATAGAAGGGCACATGCAGTAAGCATTGCTGCATTGACATTGGATTTGATGTTTCAATTAGTTTTTGATCAAAAAGCCTTACATTCCGATTTGCAAAAGATTTTTTTTTTTTCCCGAAACATTAAACAGAACAACAAAATCCTCTACAACATCCATCCCCAAAATGATCAAATTGGAAGGTAGAGCTAGGGGAGAGAGAAAGAGTATAATGCCAAACTAAAAAAGACCGAGTAGAATGACCCAAATTTGCCACAAAATTTGCCATTCCAAAGATATGGTGGAATGAAATACTGGAAAATTGCCCGGCCAGGAACTGAATATGAGAAAATGTTATTGATAGTCATTATTAATACTTTTCCCAAACTTCGATCTATGTTAGAATTAAGGGGATCAAACAAATTCAAACCTTATATCACCTCTTCATGCTACTTTTGAGATACGGTGGTGTACGTGTAAGAGAATGTTAAAGTAACGAGTATTTTAGGGCAATATGGATATGGAGGGAAAAAAGATCACTGAACCTTTGTAGTTGATCGATGACAACAAGTCTTTTTATAGGTCAGACGTCACTTTCTCGTTTAAGACAAAGCTCTCGCCATCCTGAATTACATAAACCACACTACTAGAATAACTGCATAAGACATCGCCTCTAAGAAATCGGTTTGAAATGTACGCGATGTGATAAAATTTTTTTACATCGATGTGGAACAAAACCGATTTCTTTTGTTTACAGGACATCACTTTTTAAAATAGCCGGTGTTAAAAGTTTCATTCCAAAACTGCGGAAACCCCAAATTGCAAAACACGGAAGCAGAAAACTTAAATTTTGGGGGCGGGTTGAAATTTTGAAAGACATGAAACACGCTCTCCCTCTCCCTCTCCCTCTCTCGCTCTCTCATTCCCATCTTCGTTTTTCAGCCCAAATCCCTAATTCCCAAATTGGTCAGTTGTATCCTCTCAAGGTGAATTTCAGTCAAACCCCCGGAGTACTAACCATTCAGTTTCTCTTTTAGGCAGATCGATTATAGGGTCGACGACATCTTATCAGCTTCGATCTGCTCCGACGCATTAAGAGCACAAGCTGAAATACTTATCGGAGCTAGGGAAGCCGTCGTATGTGGCGGAGATCAAGCGGATCCAGGCGGAGCCTCGAAGCTCAGAGGCTGAGATCCGCGCCGCGACACCGTACGTTTGGTCCCCATCGAAACCTCTCTGGTAAAAATTCCGAACTCCATCTCCAATTTCGTTGTCTTCAAGCTTTTCTGCTTTTCATGTTGACTTTAGCTTTCGTGGTTTGAATTTGAAGTTTGAGTTTGTTTAGAACTTTCTCTGTTTTCGATTTTCATTTTTTTATTGTTTAGCTTTGTTACGTTTATGTTTTCTGAGAGTACTTACAGTACTCTCATTTGAATAATCTTCATTTTTTGTGGTTGTCGGTTTCAAGTCTTCTACTTGTAGATCCTTGTATGTGTTGATTGATAATAGCCCATTTGTCTGAATTGGGTGATGCGACTTCTTTATTGTGTGTGTTTCTGTCTTTTCGTAGTTCTAATTTTAGATCTGAGAGTCCACTCTGGGTTGTTGCTAGTTTGGGTTTATGGATGTTGCAGGAGGTTTTGTTGATAAAAGTCAAAACCCCACTTTTTGGTTTTGCTACTTTGACTTGATGAGATTGCAAGAGTAATACCCTTTCTATGGACTAGTGTCAATTTCATAAGTAATGTTCAGTGGAAGATCTAGTTGCGGTCTGGAAGTTTAGTGTTTTGATGAAATATATGAAGAATAATAAAAGAGTTGAGAATGGAAACCAGAGCCAAGATTAATTGCTGGGAGAGGGCGGCAGGGATTGAGTTATGAACTTCCCGATTAAAATTCAGTTGAAGTATTTGGTTGCTTTGCAGGAATGTGATATTTCCCATTGAATTGGTTAAAACAACTATTATATATTCTAGTTCTGCTTTTGGATTAGCTATTATAAATGTTTGTTATATGCTTTTGTGCAAGTGGGTTATTTGATGCCTTGTAATTTGAAAACTAGATTCCCCTAATATGAATTTTTTGCTTTCTATTGCTCATTTTGTACGTACCGTTGATGTTGTTTTTTCAGCACTATCGCTGGTTGTTTGTTCATTTTTTGATTAGTTTCAGATTGAGAAACTCATTTTGAGTTTGTTTGTTGCAGGAATGGTGTGGCTAAGCAGCTATCTGTTGATCATGAACCGAGCACGGAGAGAGAGCAAATCGAGAACAGAGGTGGTTTTGTATCAAACTTTCCAGGTAATACAAGTTCATTAATTGGTTTGAAAACACATGAAAAAGTTCTCGGTTGTTTGGTCAGAGCTTGCTTGCTTGGCTTTTTATAACAGACTAGTTTGGGTTTAGTGAGAAGCGATGAAACTGTAAGTACTTTACCAAGTAACAAGAGTTACGGCAATTAGCTTCCCAATTGTTTTCTTTTCTATTTCAGATAAGTGATTTCTTTATTGAATTATAGGTGGCAATGATTGAAGGTTATCTTGAGGCAAATAAATTGTTTGTTGACCATAATCAGGTAAGATCGTAATTCTTCTAACTCGTTAATAAATTACTGAATTAACGTTTTCAATCTGAGATGCGTATGTTAAAAACATCTGTTTGTATCTTAAAAGTTCAGAAGTGTCCATTTGTCTCTTTGCAGGACCCAACTCTATCCTCTACTTGCAAAGTTCAGTGAGCAAATGGTCTCACTCAAGTCATTTTCATGAGGACTAATCTGAAGAAACTCTTGGGGTCTCCTCCTAGAGTCTTGAAGCAAGTGGGTAAGCTTGGAGTTCCTCTGTCTTTGCTCTACATTTGTATGTTTCTCTAGAATATGTACACTCACAATGGATGTTAATTGTACAATATCATATCTGAACATTTTTCATGCAGCACAGAAAGAGTGAATTTGCCCGGAGTTGAAGGGCAAGCCAAAATTTCTGGTACACTTGTATGTGTTTCTGGTGCCATATTTGCTCAGAGTTGAAGGGCAAGCCAAAGTTTCTGGTACACTTGTAGTGTGAGTAAATACTTTTATCCTCAAGTGAATCTATACCAAGACTATTAGAGATGTAGGAGGCTTCAATCTTGTTCTGGTTTTTTGCTGTATATGGAGAAGTCTAGGCCCTATGTCCCCTTCTCCGTCCTCTTTGTACTACTTTTTATCTATAATATTAATGAAAATTAGAATTCTCTTTTGCTTACCGCTTATATTTTCATTTTGTTACTTTTCTAGCGAGCAAATTGATAAATGAGAGCAAACTGCTTATGAACTAGAAATTGAAGCAAAACAAGCAAAAACAAAACGATTTAAAATAAAAAACTGATGTTATAAAAGAATCACAACATCAGTTCTATCTAAATAACAGATGACAAATACTGAAAAATAAATCAGTTTCTTAAGTAAAGCGATGTCATCACAAGAAAAGAAATCAGTTTTTTACAAATAAATTGATGTCTAGACTCATTTTATACATCGAAATCTAGTAAGAAACCGATCTGTATAATTATCTTAGACATCGGCTAAAAACCGATGTCTGGATTTTCCGGATCTTTCTCATCACCCACTAAGACATTGGTCGGAAATGTTTTTCTCATCGGTTTTTGGCCGATGTCTGAGGGCATAATTCTAGTAGTGCCAAAATTACCGGTCAACATTTGAAGTTTGTTTATAAAAACATAGAATATGTAATTAACCTCAACCAGTTCACTATCAAACATCTAATTATTGACATTATCACAAACATTCTCTTTCGATAATCAGATCATACTAATTTATAATATGAAAAAGTTCTTACCTCTCTCTGTCTTGCACTCATGTCCCCAACAACCACCCAGGGGCGGAACTACAATCAGGTCTGACGGGGTCCGGACCCCCCTAAAGATTTTGACAGATGTCGTGCAATACCATGGGTTGCAGTAATAAAAGCTTTAAAAATCATTTTATTCCTATATATGGACCCCCCCCCAAACCAATCTCACACTACCACGTACTTGATAGGTAAGAGAAAGAAAAATATAAACAGAAATGTGATTGTCCATGTGACTACTATATTACATAATAAAATATTTAATTGAATTGGTTAACGAAAAATAATTAACAACTTGTTAGATTTTTTTATTTATATAATATGACACAGATGTTAGCGTTTTTAAATTTTAATGGTTTTGAATGTGAGAAATTTTATGTCAATTTTGTGTCTCCTCTATTGCGAGTAACAGTGGAACTAAATTTCCATTCTCAACCTTTTTCATTCTCAATTCACAAATAGTATGATTTTATAAGATTTTGTAGATTTAGCCCTTTAAATGATTACTATCATCATGTTTTACTCAATTCTTTATTCATATGAGTATCGTTTCACTGTTGTTATGGATATTAAATTAAATTTTAATAAACTTGTAAATGAAAAATGATCTACAAAAACAGCTAAGTTTAACATATAGTCAATTAAAATAAATAATTGAAAATTCTAAACCTAGTCTTGTATTAATAGACTGGACCCCCCCAAAGTAAAATTCCTGGTTCCGCCACTGCAACCACCCATACGTGAAAGCTATAGTTTCTCCATTTCTATAAGTTAATTTTAAAAATATATATATTTTTTTTGGGTAAAAACTTCAAATAGCACTTGAATTTTTGCGAAAGGTATTTTTGGTACCTACAAAGTTGTTTCACTCCAAATGATACCTGAAGTATTATGTTGTTACCAAATATAGTACCCTCGTTAACTTTTCTGTTAAAGTCGCCTATGTGACAAATATTTTTTTGGATAAAAACTCCATATGGTATCCGAACTATTGGAAAATGTAATTTTTTATACCTATAATTTTTTTTTTTACCACAAATGATACCTAAAGTATTACGCCATTATTAAATATAATAGTTTCTTTAGCATTCTCGTTAAAGTGAAGTATGTTTTGGGTTTAAGTATCCATAATCAATATGTATCATATGTTTTGTAGCTTAGGTTTATAATCATTATATGTAGTGGATAAGTTTGTATCATCAGTTTGAATTTTCATCTTAAATTTGTGATCAATATGTATTTGGGGTCTCCATGGCCACATGACCATCTTTCCTAGCCTCATGGTGTAACAGAGATGGTGCAGCTCCTTATTAGTAGCATGGAAAATTTATTTAGGCCTGATGGCCTAATTACGTTATAAGTAGCGGATAATGGCTCCACTTTTTAATTTTTATTGTTTCAACCTATTTGTGACACTTCTAATGAATGAATTTCATATTATGATAAAAAAAAAGTAAAGGTACAGTATTTAGGTACCATTTGGGGTAAAAAAAAAATTATAGGTGCCAAAAAATACATTTTACAATAGTTCGGGTACCATTTCGAGTTTAATACATACCACGTAGGCGACGTTAACAAAAGAGTTAACAGAGGTACTATATTTGGTAATGGAGCAATACTTCAAGTACCATTCGGGTTAAAAAAAATTCGTAGGTACCAAAAACTACCTTTCGCAATAACTCATGTACCATTTTGAATTTTTACCCATAATTTTTAGTATATTTAGCAGACTTTCTATCTTAACTCTTTAGTTATTTTTAAAATTGTGATATTGCATATATGAAAGTCTTAACATCAATTATAGTTGAAACCAAGAGTTCGAAAATAAAAAATATGCTTTATTGTCAGATCACTAAATAACATATTGTGGTTTGACAAACAATAAGTTAATAAGCTAGGACTCCGATGTTGTATGTAACAAACAATAACACCAACACAAAATGCATGTATCATACGTGGAATGATAATATTCCACATTCAATTATATGTTTCTCCATGACTCCATCTCCCTCAGAGAATTCCATAAACATAAAATAAGTCATCTACGACGTCGACTGTGACTGCATGCACTATTAATCAATTTACTTGTTAATTATATCATAGCCACCTACTACGCACCTTCACCTTCAAGTATATAAAGTATTATCAATTAGTGAAGGCTCATATATTTTGGCTTTTCTTTACATATTTGTAATAACGTGCCAACAAAATATTCAAAACCCTCGGAACAGTAGCCCTCATGCACATCAACGCTAACATGGATTAGTGTCTTTTAGTGCTTAATAATCTATTGGAAACATTGTCGTTTAGTTCTTAATCTATATATAGTAGCACTGATTGATAAGGAACACTGAAATAATTTAATTAATTAAATCACTATTTAATTGATGTAATTAACTTTTTCTCAGACAATCACTAATTAACTAATTGGCTACAAACCAAAGAAAAAGTAAGCTAGGTTTGGCTTTCGTAGCTCTCTTGGGGCACAAAGCTTGTTGTTTGCTTTTGCAAGTTAAAAATATACTTGCTTTTGGCTAAATAATTGAGAGCCTGCTTGAGTTTATTGGTCAAATGATCCGACTGAAGACTCGAAAAAGTGCCCGGGATAATGTTAATAGCAAATCAAGGAATTATTTTTATAGCACACATTTTTCATCCAACTGCAACTCACCAAAGCTTTAAGCGCTACATTATTGAATTTGAAAGGCAGGTAGTGTGTTTTTTTTTCTTTTCTTTTTCCCTGAAAGAGCAGATATATAGCTACTTAGCTAGAGTGTATAAATTAAAGGTTGTCTTTTGTGATCGATTAACATTGAATCGTGCATCTAATCTTAATGATGAGTTCATAGTTTCATACCCTCCATGATACATATCCTCGATCAAATCAACTTAGAGCAACTCCGATACCTTCTTTATAATTTTTGTATTATAGGGAAGAAAAAGTAAAAAATTTAAGCAATTTTCTTCTTGTCTTTATTTTACAAAAATCTCTCAAATCTCCGTAATTCTTTCTTAAAATTTTAGAGATTGTTGTAAATTTAGGGAATTTTATTTTCTCTTTCCTCACTATCTCTAAAATGGGAATAGTTATAAAGAAATCCGTTAGAGCAAAAAATGCTCATTTTTCCCTAAAATAGAGAAAAATCAAAATATTGAGAAGCTGTTGGAGTTATTCACAAGAGTAAATTATGCGGAAAGAGATTTGTAAATTAAAGAGTGAATGTAGCCAATCCCAAAAAGCAAAATCAATGTGCATGATTGCATGTAGGGCTTACATTCTATGAATTTGGACAGCGAGATAGTAAGTGGCACGTGTGTCAAATGGTCCGTGATGTTGTTGTTCATGAATCTTAAAAGGACTAGTCTATAATGTAATGTCTGGTCGATCAGATTGATATATGAATCAGACCTAAATCAACTCATATGGGGCCCAGAGACTTACACACACGTGTGCTAAAATGAGGACTAGTTGAAGACTTTTTTATTAATGGTTTGGGAGACCAACTTTTCTATTACAATACGGTAAATCAACCATCAAATGATTATGTATGCATGAGTAGATCACTTCTAAAAATTTTCTTCAGAATTGTTAATTGTTAAGCTACCGAACTCGATCAAATCAATAGACGAACCAAATCTATCAAATATGAATCGTTCATGTTTATATTTGATAAATAACGATAATATTTTCCGATAATATTTTTGCATCTCAACCGTTCAGTTTTTAAGTCCTAATGTGTAGATCACTTATGCAAATTTTCAGCGAAATCGGTGATCGTTAAGGCATTCAAAATGGCGATTTAAGATTATAAGTATGAACGGTTAAAGTTTGACAGATTTGGTTCGTCTGTTGATTTAATCTAGTTTGATACCTTAACGATCACCGATTTGGCTGAAAATTTGCAGAAG
>LYNE01002077.1:32273-46156 GCA_001662545.1 Rosa x damascena | reverse complement strand
TGGTCCCTATCACAAAAAGTTACACAGCATGACAAAAAGCATAAGATTGCAGAGCAGAAGTGGCTAGGTAAGGTCTTCTGTGTCAGATTGAACCAATGTATTTGTGCTGGTTTGATCTGATGGTGTTGTTTCATCTTCAAAATTGTCACTGAAATATACAGAGCACATGAAAGTTATATATCAAAGATTGGGTCATTAATTAAGGGATGGCTAAATTGAACAGACAGAGTGGAAAGGAAACTGCACACAATGGAAGGAAACTGCACACAATGAGTACAGTCTGTTGAAATTGTATTTCATTGATTTGTGCATTTACAATGTTTACAATATATAGGAGAAGCAGCATCAGTTTTGCACTGCTGTAATAACTAAATTTATAACAATATCAAAACTGACCCTAGATTGATGCACAGCAATATATGCTACAGCTATCTATATTTATAACAATATCAAAAACTGATCCTAGATTAATGCACAGCATTATAGCCATATCAATGGCTAGTGATTGAGGAAGATTGAGTATCTTTAACATCCCCCCTCAAACTTGACAGGCCTGGACGGACAAGTTTGCTTGTGAAAAGAAGATGCCGAGACTTGTGAAGTGGCTTTGTGAGTAAGTCAGCTGGCTGATCTCTGGAAGGAATGAAGCAAACTCTGTGACTTCCACGAGCAACTTTTTCACGCACATAGTGGTAGTCAAGCTCAATGTGCTTGGTGCGGGCATGGAACACCGGATTGGAAGCCATATATGTGGTGCTGAGATTATCACAATGTAGTAGAATTGAAGCGAGGATTTTAAAACTTGCCTTTTTAGGTTCTTGCGCGGTTTTGCTTTGAACAATTCCTCATATTCCCAACAATGCTATGGGATTTTATTTTATTTTATTATTATTATTTTTTTAACAAAACAGTAGACTTAAACATATCTGACCACATAAGAAAGAAAAAATAGTCACCAATAAGTAAAAAGAACTACCCTGCTTCTAAGGCTCTGGAAGCAGAACACAAAAGCTTCTAGATTGATAGTGGTCTGGTGAAGCAAGTTATAAGCAACCTGAGAGAAAAGTAGTACATCAGAACTTCTAAAAAGTACAGTAACACAAATGAATTATTTGTTATGAAACTGGGAGTGTCAATAACTGATAACCAAATAGAAAGCCATTTGCTCAAGTTGATAACTGAGAACATCAATAATTGATAACTATAACTCCAAATTATTGTCATGAAACTCAGAACGTCAATAACTTATCAAATAGATTGATCTTATTTGTTATGAAACTGAGAACATCAATAGTTGATAACCAAATTTCAAGTTTCCAGTCCATAGTATAGACTTATAGATGATACTGATCTATGTGCTAAGCGGGAATCAACAATGTTGGTCTGTCATTTGTAAGAACCATTTTTGATAATCCACAAATTATTCATTTAGTGTTAAATGTAGCCTAAAAAGTGGGACATGATCAGAAAAATTTATTTCTGCACTGAAAAATAAACCCTCCCCAGTACAAATTAAACCTAAATTAGGCATACATCAAGAGATTTCTTTTATAAATTTCTTTGTACCCTTCTATCATAGCTAATATCAGTCTCGGAAGACACATGCAACCTCATTAAATGTTCCTTTCAGTTTGGTTTGAACTGTATTTTGCAAGTTAATACAGGCCGAATCAAAGTACGTGCAGCGTTATACTATCATGACAATCTAATAGTAATCTATGTAAACATGCATGATTGAACCACTGCTAGTTATATGATTTCATTGACAATATAACCACTGTTAGTTACATGATTTCACCCAATGTAAGCTTCAATTGCAAATGCGTGGCAAGTTTAAGTTTAACTCAAACAATTCAAACATAGAACACCAAAAGCTAACCTGCACTTTTGTCAAACTAACAAAACATCTCGAAACAAACACCATCAAGCAAATAATACCCGAGAACAGTTGGAAATTCATCAAAAGTCCTCCTTGAAAATTCAGGAGCTTGAATCTCTCAGAAATAAAATGACATCCCCAGAATCGATCTTGCCCCAACAATTGCTTCTATTTATAGGAACAAATAAGAAAACCCAGCAAGAATCTGCATCAAAAAAAAATCGAGGAGGACCCAAATCAATACCCAATTAGAGAACATACATACATGCGCAATCGTCTTATTCTCCAATTCGAAATCGAACCTTGCTTCAATTGGATTTGATTCCGCATAGGAACATACACACAGCAGGAAGAATTTCTTCCCTCCTTCCATAGTTTACTTGCTTACTGCTGAATCTCTTCTTCTTCCTCTTACTCCCTTCGCTCTCTCTATCTCTCTGTGCCGAGGAAAACAAGCAGACCCTTGATCTCACCATCGCTGTCTATTTCTGCAGGGAAAGGACGCGCGGCCACGCCAGCACTAATCGGTGGCAGGGACTACAGGTGTCAGGACAATTTCGTAATAGAAGACATGAGGCAGGGGCATAATAGGAAGGAAACTATTCATTTTGTTTGTCTTTTTGTGGATTTGGGTTTTTTAGTATAGTTATAATAATAATAATTACTGTTACCCTAAGAAATTAAAAAAAAAAAAAACTAATGGCGCCATTAGCCAGCATCAGCATGCATACGTTTTGGCCTCTCAAAGGATTGAAAAGACAAAAGGCCTAAAATTTCTAGTATTAAGTAATCTTAAACTTATGCACACGTAAAAGACAAGGCAGTTAAGAAAGCGATACATATATTCATTCATTTTCTTAGTACATATATTCCAATCTCTTGTTGAAAAAAAATCCCAGGAGGCTAGGACTCATCATATAACCAGTCTGGGAATCTTGAAGTCAGCCAAACTAGGAGGAGGGGGTGGCTGAAGGTACAAGCTGGAGAGACGCAGAGCAATGAGTAAGCTTTAACTCATATATTGATCATCTCTCAGAACAAACGCATATATTTACAGGCATCATGACGAAAGAGGGTGTGTTTTGCTTAATTTGAAAGTAGAGGAACTATGTTAAATTTTGATCAGCTTTACTTCCTGGTCTTCTTCTTGCCTTTCTAGCTGTAGTTCTTGTTCCTAACTTTTGGTGATATCAACAAAGGCCAAGTAGTTCGGTTTCATTCGTTCCTTTTTTTTCTGATTCTGTACAGAATGAGGTTTTTCCTTGAGGTACAAATGGATTTCCCCTTTTCTTTGTTTAAAAACCCTCTTCGGTTTCATTCATTCCTTTTTTTTCTGATTCTGTACAGACTACAGAATGAGGTTTTTCCTTGAGGTACAATTTTATAATTGTGATGTTTTCTTCTTCTTCTTCTTCTTCTTGGTCAAGGACCCTTATGTCTTTTTTTCATCCTTCTAATTAGAACATAAATTTGCATCATATATAAATTTATCACAAGAAAATGAAACACAATGTAAATTTATAATTTTTATTGAAGGACCCTTATGATCATATCTTAGCTAGCTTCAATATGATAGCTATTGGTGTCCAAGTACTCTTACATATGCAAAAGAATTAATCAAAATTATGTGGTAATTAGATATAGAGAAAATGATCCACCACTATTTGGTTTACTTTTGTAAGTAGTTGCTGAGTTAGATTCACAAAGGCCCCAGAATTGTATACTTGTAAGTTGTAATAATAGTAAAATTGATATACAAAAAATGAGGTGGAACTTTCGAGTCAGTAAAGGATGTATCATCAGAAACACATACTGTACAGATTAAAGAAGTTTCTAACTGTAAGTTGCAACTTGTAACGTGCTTACATAGAGGAATTCTTTTAGTCATAAGGAACTAGCTAGTCAGAACTTGGATGTACAGTTCATGTAGTTTTACAAAATTACTGTGTCAAGAACAACTAAAATTCAGTTTTCTACAAACTTATCATGATATTGGTTACTAGCTATTGGAAAGAAGCAGTCCTCAACTTGATTTTTATCATGTGTGACAGATTTCCGGCTTGAATTTCAGACAGAATGGCTCCAGCAAAACTTTCCCTGCTTGTATGTGCACATCAGCATAGTTATGCAACTCAGTTTCCTTGGCATCTTAGTACTGCATTTTTTACAAAAAATCATGGGTCAAATATGCAAACAAAGAACTACGTTCACAGACCAAAGCACGGAGAACAATGGCACTGGCATTGGCACGCAATTCAGCACCCTTTACAAGACTACAATAGCTTGTTGCCTTTTACTGATGGGAACTCATTTCATAGTGGTGCTGTTGCTGGTAAATGGAAGTTTTACAAACTGCAATCGTAAAGTTCCCACATTTTCATCAGAGGGCATGCAAGTGGTATCATGGGCACTATCATCAGTTGCAGTATACCGGCTTGTGAATATCAAGTCCATCAAGTTCCCTTGGCTATTAAGAGCATGGTGGCTTTGCAGCTTCATCTTGTCCATCATCTCTGTGGCTGTTGATACATATTTCCAAATCACATACCATGGCCAGCTTCGATTACAAGATTATTCTGACTTCCTGAGTCTCCTTGCATCCACCTGCCTGTTTGCTATTTCAATACAAGGGAAGACAGGACTAACCTTCACCGTCCCAGATAGCATCACCGAACCACTTCTCAGTGGAAAAGGTGATAAACATACAGAAGGAAGACAACAATCTCCATATGGAAAAGCTACTCTTCTCCAACTCATCACATTCTCTTGGCTCAACCCCTTGTTTTCTCTTGGAATCAAGAAACCCCTAGACCAGGAAGAAGTCCCAGCTCTTGACATCAAAGACTCAGCTGAATATCTGTCTCACTCATATGATGAGAGACTAAAACATGTTAAGGAGAGAGATGGAACCACAAACCCAGAAATCTACAAGACAATTTATTTATTTATCAGGAAGAAAGCAGCAATTAATGCTATGTTTGCTGCAATATATGCTGTAGCATCATATGTTGGACCATATCTCATTAATGACTTTGTAAACTTTTTGACAGAGAAGAAAACTCGAAGCTCAGGGAGTGGCTACATTCTTGCAGTTGCCTTTCTAGGAGCCAAGATGGTTGAAACGATTGCACAGAGGCAATGGATATTTGGGGCAAGACAGCTAGGCCTTCGCCTTAGAGCTGCTCTGATATCTCAAATTTTCAAGAAAGGCTTACATCTATCAAGCCAATCCCACCAAAGCCACAACAGTGGAGAGGTCATCAACTATATGAGTGTCGATATCCAAAGAATCACAGACTTCATTTGGTACTTAAACATAATATGGATGATGCCTATTCAAATTTCCTTGGCAATCTATATCCTTCATACGAATCTAGGCATAGGTTCCTTCGGCGCATTAGTAGCAACTTTTGGAGTACTGCTTTGCAATATCCCAATGACTAATCTTCAGAAAAGATACCAGTCTAGGATCATGGAAGCCAAGGACAACAGGATGAAAGCCACTACAGAGATTCTTCGAAGCATGAAGACCATCAAACTTCAGGCATGGGACAGTCAGTTCCTTCACAAGTTAGAAAGCTTGAGGAAAATAGAGTACGACTGGCTATGGAAGTCACTAAGACTGTTTGCAATTGGCTCTACTGTCTTTTGGGGAGCACCCTCATTTATCTCAGTGGTGACTTTCTGGGCTTGTATGCTGATGGGTATAGACCTCACAGCAGGGAGAGTTTTATCAGCATTAGCCACCTTCAGAATGTTACAAGATCCTATATTTAATCTACCTGATGTCCTCAACGTGATTGCACAGGGAAAAGTTTCCGCAGATAGAGTAGCTTCATATCTCATGGAAGAAGAAATTCAGCAGGATGCCATTGAGCATATTCCAAAAGATCAGATGGAAAACTCCATTGAAATAGAAAATGGAAAATTTGGCTGGAATATTGAGTCAAGCAGCACAACTCTTGATGGAATCCACTTAAAAGTGAAGAGGGGTATGAAAGTGGCAATTTGTGGGACTGTAGGATCAGGGAAGTCTAGCCTTCTGTCATGCATACTTGGAGAAATTCAAAAGTTGTCAGGGACAGTGAAAATCAGCGGTACAAAGGCTTATGTTCCTCAATCTCCATGGATTTTGACAGGAAATATCAGGGAGAATATCCTGTTCGGAAATGCATTCGACAAGGTCAAGTATGACAAAACCGTTAAAGCATGTGCATTGGAAAAGGATCTTGAGCTGTTCTCCTCTGGAGATCTAACAGAAATAGGAGAAAGAGGAATTAATATGAGCGGAGGACAGAAACAAAGGATACAAATTGCTCGTGCAGTTTACCAGGATGCTGATATATATCTACTAGATGACCCTTTCAGTGCTGTTGATGCTCACACAGGCACTCAACTCTTTGAGGTTAGTCCTCCTGGACTTCCTGTGTTAGAAATGATATTATGAGGATCATCTTTATAGATACTATTATCAAATATCTCCTACTTTCAAGCAACATCAATTTAATTTTGAAATTTATTATGGTTTTTATACCTTGCAGGACTGCATGATGGGAATTCTCAAAGAGAAGACCACACTTTATGTCACCCACCAAGTTGAGTTTCTCCCAGCAGCCGACTTAATTCTGGTAAGCAAGTCACAGATAAATTTTCCCTGCATTTACTTTATTACCTAGTCATTTATAAAGTAGAGAATTATGGAGAGTATACAAAACTTAATGTCAGTGACTGGAAGGCTATACTTGTTACTGTAAGAGAAGCCTATATTCTGATTAGAAGACTACTAGCAATATTAGGAAACTCTAGTCAGGATCCCAGTGAAAATTATATATGATATTTTTTTTTTTTTTTGCGAAAAGAAAATTATATAAGTTTATACATGTATACTTCGTGGTCAAGTCAACTTAGGAGTTGCAAATTCTAAGAATCTACCATGACTCTTAGAGTTGTGAGGAATCTGTATCAAACTAGAACTAACATGGTTTTTTTTTTTTTTTTATAGGTGATGCAAGATGGAAAAATTGCACAAGCTGGAAGCTTTGAAGAGCTTCTAAAACAAAATATAGGCTTTGAAGTTTTGGTTGGTGCTCATAACCGAGCTCTAGAGTCAATCCTAACAGTAGAAAATAGCAGCAGAACTACTCAAACTCCAACATCTGACAATGAATCCTCTACAGATTCCACATCAAATGCTAAACTTCCACAGACACGACAGAAATCAGAGCATAATCTCTCTATAGAGATTACTGAAAAAGAAGGAAAATTGATTCAAGATGAAGAGAGAGAGAAAGGAGTCATTGGAAAAGAAGTTTACTGGTCTTATTTGACAACTGTGAAAGCTGGTATGCTAGTTCCAGTCATAATCTTGGCACAGTCATCATTCCAAGTACTGCAGGTAGCTAGTAACTATTGGATGGCATGGGCTTCACCTCCTACAATTGAGACGGAGCCAAAATTTGGGATTAAGTTCATATTACTTACTTATATACTACTCGCTATTGGAAGTTCACTTTGTGTGCTATTGCGAGCATCACTAATAGCAGTAGCAGGACTTGCAACAGCACAAAAGTTCTTCACAAATATGCTACATAGCATACTCCGAGCACCAATGGCATTTTTCTATTCAACCCCAACTGGAAGAATCTTAAACCGAGTAAGTTATTCAGTTCACATTACTCTAGAGGCACCAGTAACAACAAAACTAATTATTCATTGTACAGACTCTGACTGTACTTCTGAACAAAAAGTAAAACTCTGATAGTACTAATCAGATGTCATTAAAATAGTAACTGGAGGAAGCAGACTGAAGAAGCAAACAGAAAAATACTTCATTAGTCAACAAATAGAAATATAACTGTCTGAGTAGTCTGATAGTACCAAAAACACTATATACAGGTCTTGACATCTTACATCCATGATTTATAATATGAGTTGAGTGGTACTGGATTGTTTTAGATACTTTAATCATATGTGTGTATGAGTGCGTGCGTGCGTGTTTTACAAAAAGTAAAAGCCCTTTATTTTATTTTGCAGGCATCTACTGATCAAAGTGTGTTAGATTTGGAAATGGCAATCAAATTAGGTTGGTGCGCTTTCTCTATAATACAGATTTTAGGGACCATTGCAGTGATGTCACAAGTAGCATGGGAAGTATTCATCGTATTCATTCCGGTAACTGCAGTCTGCATATGGTATCAGGTAAGGGCTTCTATCTCCTTTCAGCCTATAAGCAATCTACAGAAGATTACTAAATTCTCTTGGCAAAGCCGAAAACTCAAAGATAATGAAAAGCTTGACTTGTATAAAACTTAAATAATTAATTTTTCAATCCTCAGTCATGATGAACATGTAATACTACTAAACACATGATATCAGAAAAATAAACTAGTTTGAAATGCACCAAAAAAATCATGATATGAAAGGAAACTATGTTGTCTACCATTGTATGTGTGTGTGTGACTGTGTGTATATATCTATCACTCTAGATGAATGCGATTGCTCTCAATTATTGACTTGAGATATAATGATGATTACTTCAGCAATATTACATACCAACAGCAAGAGAACTGGCGCGGCTATCAGGCATACAAAGGGCTCCGATCTTCCATCACTTTGCAGAATCTCTGGCAGGAGCAGCAACAATCCGTGCTTTTGATCAACAGGAACGCTTTAGTAATGCAAACCTCAGTCTTATTGACAACCACTCAAGGCCATGGTTTCATAATGTGTCAGCAATGGAATGGCTTTCTTTCAGACTAAATCTACTCTCAAACTTTGTGTTTGGCTTCTCATTAGTTCTATTGGTGACTCTACCTGAAGGAGTTATTAATCCAAGTGAGTATCAACATCATTCACAGAAACTAAACACGTACCATCATGATCTTGAAGGTGGAAGCGGTAAATAATCATTTGTTTTGCACCAAGGAGAACTAATTTTTCTAGGAAAAATCATGGAGCAGATATCAGAAATTCAGAATGTATCTCATTCATATGACCCTGTGCTGTGCACCTCACTCTTTCTTAATGAGAAAAACTAAGTTGCTTTGGATAAAATAAACTTTTGAGTCATAAACATAACAGATATTCAGAACTGGTTTGTTTTCTTTTGTTCCCACAGGCATTGCAGGGTTGGCGGTAACATATGGAATAAATCTGAATGTTTTACAAGCTTCAATTATATGGAACATATGCAATGCAGAAAATAAGATGATCTCAGTTGAAAGAATTCTGCAGTACTCAAATCTAACAAGTGAAGCACCTCTTGTAATTGAAGAATGCAAGCCACCAATCAACTGGCCACAAGTTGGAACAATTTGTTTCAAAAATCTGCAGGTAAGTCTGATAGAAAAGTTTGAATAGTAGGGAGTTCAACAATAAACACCAAATGATCAGACATGTGGAAGATCTTTAACTCATACTGCACACAGACAATATTGCATCAAACAGCATTTGTTGCTTTACTCTTGGTTTCTGCCCTAATTAATAAACAGTGTCTTAGACTCATCATACATGCATTTGGCTGCCTTGCAGATTCGTTATGCTGAACATCTCCCATCTGTTCTGAAAAACATTAACTGTACATTTCCGGGAAAAAACAAAGTTGGTGTTGTAGGAAGGACAGGAAGTGGGAAATCAACCCTCATACAGGCTCTTTTCAGGATAGTTGAACCTAGAGAAGGAAGCATTTTAATTGATGATCTAGACATTTGCAAAATTGGCCTTCATGACTTAAGATCAAGACTCAGCATCATTCCACAAGAACCAACAATGTTTGAAGGAACAGTTAGAGGAAACCTCGACCCACTAGAGCAATACTCTGACAGTGATGTTTGGGAGGTAATTATTCTTATCTAATAAGCAGTACTTGTTGTATGGAATTTTGAGCGTTGGAGAAATACTTTTATTAGTTCTAAACCTATTCTTGGTAAAAATAATCTAACCGCATTCAAGGGGTAATGAGCTAAACCATGTGACAAACACACATTCATTCCTTCAAAGAGCAACAAAATCATCAGTTATGCTATCATTTTCTATTGAAACTAAATTTCCAAATTTTCAGGCTTTATATAAATGTCAGCTAGGTGATCTAGTGCGTGCAAAGGAAGAGAAATTGGAAGCCTCAGGTCAGAAACATTAATTTAGACTGTTATATTGAAATGATAGTCTTTTTGCAATACAACGGCTAAAAATTGTATGACTATGACAGTGACGGAAAATGGAGAAAACTGGAGTGCGGGTCAAAGACAGTTACTTTGCCTTGGAAGAGCATTGCTTAAGAAAAGCAGAATTCTGGTATTGGATGAAGCAACAGCATCAATTGATTCTGCAACTGATGGGGTGATACAGAAGATCATCAGCCAAGAATTCAAAGACCGAACAGTTGTCACAGTAGCTCATAGAATCCACACAGTTATAGACAGTGATCTCATTTTGGTCCTCAGTGACGGTAAGTATAAACATGCACAAAGACACACATATGCAAGCAGGCTTATATAGCAACATCAGAGACCACATACATTACATTAGAGGACTCATGCACATGATTTTGTGCAAACAGGAAGGATTGCAGAATACGACACACCAGCAAAGCTACTAGAGAGAGAAGATTCTTTATTTTCTAAACTCATAAAGGAGAACTCAATGAGATCCCAGAGCTTCAACAGGTCAGCAAATCTACAAAATTAGTCTTGACTCGGGTTGTTTGAGAGATTAACAGGGATTGTAACAATAATGAACCATGAAATATATGAACACAGGTGACTGCATTGATTGGACCCCGATGGAAGTAGTAGCAGTTATAGTTCTTTCTGCAATGAAACTAGAAGCACGTTCAACATCAACATCCAATTCCAACATCTCTACCAGTAAGTAAGTAGCCGAACACTCACCAATAAAAGAATTCCAAGAACCTTCTTGCAAATTATCCGCATCAAAATGTGTAAGGAATGTGATGAATTCCAAACCCAAAACGTTTGAAAAACCATCGTCACAGAACTAGTTGTTGGTGTTTTGAAAATTGTTTGTTGGTGCACAATTGATAATTGAGTACTTGATGCAATCCTTATTTACATGGAATACTTGTTTTCTGGAAAAGTAAACCGCACAGTGGAAATAAGGTAAACTGCACAGTAGAAGCAAGGTTACCTCAGAATCTGATACAATGTCGACAATTTTCAGAATTCATTGGGTCCTAGCTTTGGGCGCGACGCACATGCTTTCTTCCTCTCATATACTTGCACATTTACTTACTTGTGGGAATTGATTTCCAAATATGTTCATTATAGAACGAAAGGAAATTAGCATGGTAGTGGGTCTCATTTCAAAAATAGGAATTTATTCCTTAATAATTCGGAGTTTAAAACCTAATTCAGAATTCTTTTTTTTTAGAAGTAATCCGGGGTTCAAAAAGAGGTTCAGAGAAGTTTTATATAGGGAAAATGTCCATTACTCAATGCACACCCTCAATTACTTAATACACATTTCCTATATATTTTTGTCATCAAATTTCCATCTATACCCCTCTTTATTAATAAATAAATAAAATAAAATAAAAGAAGAATTCATAAAAATAAAATAAGAATTAAATGCTTTATATATCGAAATATTAATTAATATTTTCTTATAGTTAAAAAAAAAAAATATAAAAAAAAAAATAAAAAAAACCCTTAAGCCACCCCCACTCTTACATATGTTGTGAGAATTGAACTCATAGCCTTTACAAGGTTGGAATTAAAACTTATGAGTTAAATTTTCTCCTCTATATATCAACGTCTCTTCATGGGACTTCCACGACCTGCGGTGGCGTCTTCGTCACGGGACTTCTAGGACTAGTGGCGGCGTGGCTATGGCAGTTCTGGGCGGATCGTTGTGGTGACGTGGCTTTGGTGGTCTGGGCGGATCATTATGGTGGAGTGGCTATGGAGGTTCTGGGCGGATTGTTCTTGCGGCGTGGCTTGGTGGTTCTGGGGAGTTCATTATGGTGGTTGCGACGGCTTAGATCAGGACAGCGTGGTCGACTGCGCTGCACTGAAACTATGCATGCGGCTATTGGTGTTGGTGATGGTGTTTGGGCTTGGGTCAACCTTAATCTACTGGGCCTTGAGCTGGGCCCCTTCTCTTGAGCTGCCTTCTTGGGCTTTTAATTTAGGCTAGGGTGGTTTGCCCTATGTTTTTTAGTTTATCTAATTACAATAATTTCCTTGTATTAGGAAGCTAAGCATTTATGTGCACTCTATGTACCTCTAGCGCCTATGGGGTAGTACTAAAGGATTCTTGCTATGTCTACATATTTGATTGTTTAATGAGTGAGTCTATATCTATGTACCACTGTGGGTACTACTACTATCTTCTTGTCTAATGCGGAAGGGTATGTAACGGCCTATACTGGTCTGTGATGAATATATTGACACCCGATTTGGGTTTGATTCAAAAAAAAAAAAATCAACGTATCTTCAAAATCATACTTGAACGTCAATGGCTGTTGAAATAATTGTAGTCCACATGAAGAATTAGCAAATAACCAAATTGGTTGAAACATATTGAAAGAGGTTATAAAACCATAAAATATATCTTGGATACATGAATACATCATCATCAATCACTTCGTTTGCAAAACAACCGCCATGACTCATTCTTTACCTATTTTAATATTGACCATGACCTTACACACACACATATATATATTAGTCCATTACTCCAAAAAAGAAGAAATTTGTTTCTTCTTGCACTCATTGTCATCCACAAGTTGGCCATCGAGTTTCAATCCATTATTATGAACATATAATGGTAGAAATCTTTCATCGTACCTAATTAAGGTGAGCTCATAATAATACATAACCATATAAATGAGATGTGATTAACCAATTTTATTAGTTATTATATGGACATTTAAACCATTTTAACTTTCATAAACCTATGTGTTTGATAATATAACTAACCTTAACAAGGGGCTTCAAGGGGCACAAAAATGCATCTGTTAAGGGTTGTTTTCATAGAAGTCACAATTAAAAGCAATAACTACGAAGTGATGCTACCACGATTTTTGACATGTTTCTAAATAAAATTACTGTTATACCCTTCTATCCCTAAATGTACACTATGTTGTTTCACTATTTAATGATGCCTCATTGCCACATTCTCTTACCAGCCATAATCTTTCAGATCTTATCTTGCTTCGTTTCCACCTCTTAAACTTGTCAATTTTCCTTTCGTTCCTAGATCTGTCAACCTCTATCTATGCTTCCAATCTTAGTCTTCATGATCTAGCCTCTTATTGGATTCCGGCCATCAAAAAAATTAGGTAAAAGAAAGGTTCAAGTGCTCTTCATTTATATTAAATTGCATTTTCAAAGTGTTACAATTCAAATTCATCTATATTAGTATCTGAATTTAGAGCTTGTATTTCTTAATATCAGGGGATTTATGTGTTTTAATGGATGTAGTATTAGGGTTTTAAATCTTAGCTAAGTTATTCTTTATCATTAAGTCATGCATCCATATTTTGTTTCTTAGTTTTTGATAAAAAAAGAAGAAAAAGTGAAAATAGTGTTATAGTTAAGGGTAATCCGGCACTGAGAAGCCCACAATTTTCTCGAAGCACAATTAGGCTTTCGGCAACATTGATGAATTTGATGTAACCATCATAATTAGGTTGTTCTTCCACGCTCTTTTTTTCTCTTCCTTCTTAGTGCATATCTTTAACAAAAAATCATGTAGATCTACCAGGTCCAATCTCGATCTAGTCAATTTTGGTCAAAAAAAGGCAAAATTGCTGGATTTGCCAAGTATAGGCTAAGTTTGCCGAAATTAGGCCAGATATATCTATGTTGGATCTGGCCAGAGCTGTCATCAGTTCAACTAGTAAAAAAAAAAAAATCAATGTTGGTGGTGGTTTCAGAAATGATGATTTCAAAATTCCCAATTCAATGGTAGCGGAATCATCAAATCAACACCACATAGTCCACCACTTTGTTAAAAGATTTTCAAGATACTGAGATGACATAGT
>LYNE01002077.1:0-17856 GCA_001662545.1 Rosa x damascena | reverse complement strand
CCAGTGGTCTGTGAACTGAGATTACATGACATGAATGTTATCTGTCATGTCAAAGCCATTCCTCAGTACAAAGAGGAAGACCAAAAAGAATTCAGAAAAGATATTGAAGATCTCCTGAACAAGAGATTAATTCAACCTTCCACTAGCCCTCATCATGCTCCAGCATTCTACGTGAGAAATCATGCAGAAACTCTTAGAGGAAAAGCTAGAATGGTT
The DNA here is from genome assembly GCA_001662545.1 of Rosa x damascena. NCBI lineage: Eukaryota > Viridiplantae > Streptophyta > Magnoliopsida > Rosales > Rosaceae > Rosa > Rosa x damascena. The sequence goes on along the minus strand of LYNE01002077.1, from coordinate 17,640 downwards.
ATTGACTACAGAGATGTCAATAAAAAGACTGTCAAGGACGGCTATCAAATTGCTCAAGTACGAGTATTGATCAACCAGCTCAGAGGAGCCAAGGTCTTTTCAAAATTCGATGCAAAGTCAGGTTTCTGGCAAGTCAAGATGCATCCAGAGAGTGTGCCTCTCACTGCATTCGGAACACCACAAGGACATTATGAATGGTTGGTAATGCCTTTTGGTCTCAAGCAAGCTCCCTCAATATTCCAGAGAAAGATGGACAACATCTTCAAGCATGTTGCGGAGTTTTGCTTCGTCTACATAGATGACATCCTTGTCTTCTCCAAAAACAGAGAAGAACACATGAAACACCTCTATGAGGTTGTAAAGCTGATAGTTCAGCATGGAATTATCCTAGGAGAAAAGAAAATCTTCTTTATCCTCGATGAAGTTGATTTCCTAGGAATAAACATCAAAAATGGGGTAATAAAACTCCAACCTCATATCCTGGAAAAAATCAGGAAATTTCCGGATAGGATTCCTGATGCTAAGAGTCTAGAGAGATTCCTTGGTGTCATAAATTATGGGAGAGATTTCATTCCAAAAATTTCCGGGTTAACAGCAATGTTATCTCCCAAGACAAGTTCTAAAAGAAAATGGAACTTCACAGAAGATGATGAAAAAACTATGAAGCAGATAAAAAATCTCTGCAAAAACCTCCCTCCTCTTCAACAACCAGAAGAGAATGATGAGATTATCCTCCAGACAGATGCGAGTGATAATTACTGGTCCGGTGTGGTTCTGGCGAAAGCGCCTGGAACTAACATTGAAAATATCTGTAAATTTTGTAGTGGCAAGTTCAGCCCTGCAGAACTAAATTATCCCACAGGGGAAAAAGAAATTTTGGCGGTCAAGAAAACCATTTTAAATTCTCCAGCTTTTCTTGGAAAACCCTTTACTGTTCGCACCGATTGTGCCAGAGTAAAGAACTTCAAAAATTTCAAACTTGATAAAGCTGCTGATAGAGGAAGATTAGCTAACTGGCAATTATTTCTTAACCAATACGATTATGTTGTTGAATTAATTGCAGGAAATAAAAACTATCTTCCAGACGCTTTGACAAGAGAATTAGCCATGTTCAACAGAAGAGATGACGACGAAGGTCGCAATCCCAGAAGCAGAAGACCTGGGAAAGAACATGAAGACACAGAGGATCCCAAAGAAAAAATCCTCAAAAGATTCCTGCTTGGTCCAAAAGGACCAGCCACAACTGATCAATCCCAGGGTAAAGGATTGGCTAGCCCGTCTCAAACGGCAGACGGTAAAGGCTCATCAAGACCGTTGACGGCTGTTGCTTTGCCAAAAAGCAAACCTACTCCAACTGGAGTAATTAATGTTTTTAATTATGAACTTCGAACTTTTGATACTCCTGTGTTCAGAACTGGCAGGAGACTCGTTTACCACCAGAAGGCAATTCTGGATAATCTTTTATTTGCCTTCCAGGAAAGAAGCAGTGGTCTAATGTTCCCAGCTCTCTTCGCATTAGCTGAAGAACTTTATGAAAATGGCAGGCCACAGTTCGAAGAACTACAGCAGAGTGCTGTCAAGAAAGAAAGAATTAACTTCCTTGAAAGCCCAGAAAGTGCTAAGGTCCCTATCATGGCACTCACTGAAGCAGACTGGCATGAATTTCACAATCTGATAGGAAGGCACAATTCAGAAGACCTAGTTCCTCCAACCCTCTTCATCATCGCGGGACCATATGTTGGAAGATACCTGGTAAATGTTCAGAGTGAACATCCGCAAGAACACAAGCTTTGGCTTGTTGAAAATGGTTTTGTCCATAAGTACCTATGGACTAAAACTAATGATGATCTAAAAGGATTGCCACCCATCATCGTCAATACAGTCAAGAATGTCAGAAAAAATGACTGTACGCTTCGTCTGAAGTTTAGATCTACTCCTCTAGAATGGATCCAGACAGCAAACGGTGAGGTTGAATATATTGCTCCATATCACTATGTGAGAATTATTCAAAGACAATATCTGCAACCTGCCTGTGTTGGGTACAATGGCCAACCAAACTCAAGCATCCCTTGGATGAAGGCCATGGCTTTAGAATACATTAAGAAGATCATCTCTGAAGACATCAGCAATACCTTCCTGGCAGCAGGAGAGAAAACTATTATCACTGCCTATGATCATCCTGACGTAGTCAGCAGTGACCTATTCCTATCTCTCACCAGAAAAGAGATAGATTCGACAATGGCATGCATGCAGTGGGTGGACAAACTTGAAAACGACAACCCCTACAAAATGTATGTCGACATAGACGTCGAAGACAATGCTACAACAGTTAGAATGGCCCAGGCAGACAACAACTCCTTTGTCTTTGGCCACAACTCAGAGACTGATGATAACATGTAGCAGTTGGTGAAGAAAAAAGCACCAAAAACAAGAAAGCAATTGTTAGCTTTTTTAAAAGATACTTTTGCTTTTCAAAAAGAAGAAGGTGAAAAACATTTCACCCAGATGCTTTTGCTTTTCCCTATCCGACCTCCATCATCAGGAGCACTCAGAAAAGCAGAAGGTCACGGAGTTGTTCTGTACATTTTTGTATTTTGAATTCCAATTTGAGTTCCGCTCCCTATATAAGGAGCTTTAGTTTCATTTGTAAGGCATTCGAAAACGGAAAACATCAGTCCGATATTCGAAAGTAGCCATATCAGTTCTAGATTCAAACACCTTGAGTAGAAGAGTCTTCTCTCAAATAGTTTAGCAGTGTGCTTCCATTCCTGTCTAAGAGTGAAGTAGTGTGCTTCAGTACAAGTAAGTACCTGTTCTTATTCTTATGGATAGCTAAACATCCTTTTGCTGTTTACCTGAGAATGAGGCTCTGAATGTTTAACATGTATGTATATTTGAATAAATAAATTCATGTGGTTGCTCACCCACTTCTTCAAATATCGTTGTCATTTCCTTAAAATCATTGTCATTATATTTCTCTATCATGTGTCACTATCTAATTGTCTGCATCTTGTAGAAATCTAAGGTTCTGAATGTGCTATTTAGCCGAAAAAACCAGTTTTAAATCCAAAAACTAGACGAATAGCAGTGATTCCGCCTGTTAAAGTATCCGTTAGGCAAGTGGCCGTTAGGAGAAAAACTTGGGCATGTTAAAGGCTAGTTTCGTTTTGTTTTTGTCGTTTAAAATAAAAAAAATTCTGGTCAAAAAGTATTAGCAAGACCACGGGTTAATATAGGATACAAATGGCATTTAGATATAAGACTTATCCCTGTTAGTCTTTTCTTAAAATTAACAGTGTAATACAAAAGTGTTGGGTAGTTGGGAAAAATACCGGAGCTTTTTGGGTATACGGGAAAGAACCCTTTTTTAAAAATGCAATACTCAAAATACCCCTGCTGGACACTGATTGAACAGCCGCACCGCCGTGCCCCACACAAGACTTTCTCAGAAAAGAAATGGTGAGGAAGACTTGTTTGGAGAAGTAAAATCTAATATATAGCACTATACCCTTGGGCATAAGTATATGTACGTATTACTTAGCAAGTATTAGGGTTTGCTCTGACGGCGATCGAAAAAAGAAGTGCAAAATGGATTTGTAGATCTACCTACAGTTTGCATGCCGTGAGAATGGGAGGATTGAGAATCGGTGGATTGTGATCGAGGATAGAGATGGTGAAGAAGAAGAAGAAGAAGGGTCGGTGGGCTGGGTCCTTAAAAGTGAAAAAGAGAGGGTGAGACAATTGCATCTTCCCCAATTACCTTATCATCTCGAAGAGCACAGTCTCGTCGTCAACGACTCCAGTTTAATACTCGTCGGTGGCTTTTATCGTACTGAAGATGGTGAGTATGACGATTTTGACGGATTTCACGTACTTGATATGCTAAGCTGGCCGCCCTGTTGGAGCAGAGTCAGGTATAACTTTAAGAGACCAGAAGAATTCATTTTTCTGAAAGAAGCGGCGGTTTCCAAGGCCGGCGATCTTTATGTGGTGGGAAATAGGGCGGCCGGCATCCGCTATTGGTCGCACCACTTTAGTCGAGTATCATCTAAATGTTCTAAATTTATACTTGAATCTAGATGTGATTGTCCTCCTGCCATGTGTGAAGAAGTTCTTCCATGGTGCAATTGGGAATTTTTTCCGCCTCTGCCTGCCTCTGATACCTGTGCCGACTTGGCAAGGGCTGATTTGCTTGCTCTTACTGAGACCAAGCTTTTCCTGTTCTGCCCCATCTTCGGCTCCATGTATGGTGAATTGGTCTGCGGTGATTTGCGCTCTCGCGATTGGGAGATCCTTCATGACCGTGTATATTGCTCCAATTGGTCCACCGGCGTGGTGCTGAGAGACTCGTATTTGATTTCCTTTGGAGTCTGGGATCCCAACTCCACGGAATATCGTCCGACTTTATATATTTTTGATATTGGTCGACGTGAATGGCTCTCCAAACCAGTTCAGGGACTCCCAAATGATGGAATCGTCCTACCTCTCACTGAAGTTATTTTTCGCCAATCCCTGATGCAAGTCCGGAGACATGAACTGAAATTCGCTCTGTTTTGGGTGCACGAGGTCACCTCGAACCCCCGCCAGACTCAAGTTCATTGGTCCAAATTCACACTCCACACCAACAACAACCAAGACTCAAGTGACGCACCCTTGTACGCTCAACTCTTATCTTCTGGAATCTGTCTTGGAGGTGACACCTGTTTGATCAATAGTACCGTGGGACACGTGTACCGTGAGAAAGGACTGTGACGGGTGGATGGCCAGGTTTATCACAAGTTGTCTCAAGTGTTGTCATGGCTGTCTGTCTATTTATGCAGCCCTGGAGGTGATTTCTCAGCTTTTAAAGGATAAAGAGCGCTGCAACCATGTTTCTGTCAAGTGGCCTTCTTCTTAACACAATTACCCCTTTATTTTTTCGCTTTTCACGGCTGAGCAAGTGGTTCTTTTTTATTGTCTTTGGCTCATCGTGTCTGCTTTGTGTATGTGATGCAGAGTTGCGAAATGACTTATTTTATGCTTTTCATGGATTAGCGAGTAAACTTGGTTCTTAGTTATTTGCTTTGACCAATCGTATGTCTGCTTTGTAAAATAATAAAAATAAATAAATAAATAAAAAATAAAAAAAAGTATATGTATTACTTTGAAATTTGAATACAACTTATGTTTTTTTGACAGTTTGGGGTTCCCAGAGTCTTCATCAATGAATAGAAACATAATAGATTTTCAATTATTTGTATATATCAGATTTTCTTATGTAGTTTAAACTATGAATATGCTATTATATTTACCTTAACAAATACTCTATTATGATATTTAGGTTTGCAAACAATGTTAGAGGGAGTGAGAGTAAGGATATTTTATCACTGTTGATATTGAGAGAGTGATGCAAGATGGACAAGTATGCTTTCATTATTTATACTCTGTTTTCTAGTTTGGAGTTGGTCTTTCTGTGAATTTGGTTGTATCAGTTAACAAGGGATACTTCTTCCTGCTGCATGGACATGGAATATATCTTCCTATATATGTTTCCATGTATTTGGTTCCGTCTCATTTAATTCTCTACGTGTTGGCGATTTAATTATTTGATGCCTAATATAGGAGTATTATTCTATATTCCCTGAAATATTTGCAATTGTTCCAAGCTGTGACTCTATTTTACTTAATCTCTATTACGGGATCGAGGTGATGGTGAACCCATAATTGATGGAGAACCTGGAGATTTCAGAGTTAGTTCTTTGACCGACTTTGGTTAGTAAGTTGCAATATCTTTGAACCACATTGGGACAATAGAACCACATTGTTTCTACAGTTTTGTATATGCACATCACCTCATGACCGGTTCAAGAGGGAAGGCAAATGATGCACGCAACCATCACCATCACCATCACATTGGTATGACATAGAGGCCACTTGATTCTGGGTTTGGTTAATGTTCTTGTGAATTGATATTTTTTATGAAATAAGTTTCCATTAGCGTGCATTAGGACCTTAATATGAGTCTCTTGTTTCTTGATTTCATGTGGAGCTGATTTCTTGAACATTTGTTGCTTAACTTAGTTCAACTTTTTGTTGGCTTTGAGAAGACCATTAATCACCTTGATGACCATTTGGTGGACATCAGCTCAGAGGTGAACACTTGGTTTGCTATACCTTCAATATCACGGCAAATTCTTTCTTTTTTCATTCATTTATATATTTATTTTCTATTTAATGCTACATCATTGAGTATCATTACATTCATAACCACGCAGAAAATTTCAAGGCCCAAGTTAGAAATTTAAAGGGGAAGGGATGCCTTTGCAGTTCCACTCTAACAAAGGAGACTTACACATCACATTTGAGGTTCTATTCCGTATGTCACTAATCAAGGAGCAGAAGCCAAGATTAAAGCTGTTCTTGTTTGCTTGATGAACATGAACGTATGTTTTCCAACTAATTTGGGGCAAGTGACTTTAATGAATTACAAATTCTTTCAGAGATTATGAACCTTAGATCGATATTCTGTTTTTTGTTTGTTTCAGCAATACTCCATCACATTTTTATGGTTTTTGTTACACAATTTGTGTCTGAGTTTAGGGAGGGAAGTTCAAAACTGAAACCTGCCTTTTATGTGTACCATATTGCCATACTAATTTGGAAAACATAAAGCCTGCGTTTATGGTATAGCAAACAAAATTCTGTAGAATATTATCCACCCCCAAACTCATTAAATTGGCATGGAAGGCAGAGCTAGAGGAGAGAGGAAGAGCATAATGCCAAACTAAAAAAAAAAAATTTGAGTATAATGTCTCAAATTTACTAGAGAATGAACCACAAAATTTGTCCCTCAAAAAATATGGTGGAATGAAATACTTGGAATTTGGAAATTATCAAGCCAAAATGGGAATATGAGATAATGTTATTGATCGTTATTTACACTTTTCCCAAACTTCTATGTTAGAAGGGGATCTAACAAATTCAAACCTCATATCTCCTCTTCATGATACCTTTGAGTTAGGGTGGTGTAAGGGAGTGTGTTAAAAGTAATGAGTATTTTAGGGCAATATGGCTATAGAGGGCAAAAAGATCACTCCACCCTTGCAGTTGATCGAAAGTTTATCGGTCAGACGTGACTTTTTGGTTTAAGACAAAACTCTGGCCATCATGAATTACATGAACTAAATCAATCAATCAACCAACATTTGAAGTTTGTCTATAGACTATATATAATTAACCTCAATCCTATCAAACAACTAATTATTGATAATCATCACAAATATTCTCTTTCAAGAATTAACAATCAGATCTCTATCAAACAACTAATTACTGATAGTCATAACAAACATTCTCTTTCAAGAATCAACAATCAGATCTCTATCAAACAACTAATTACTGATAGTCATAACAAACATTCTCTTTCAAGAATCAAATCATACTAATTTATCATACGAAAAGTTCCTACCTCGATCTCTTGCAGTACTCATGTCCCAAAAACCACCCATGAGGCCATGAAAGCTAGAGTTTCACTATTTCTGTAACTCTGTAAGTTAATTTTAAAGATATTATTTTCTATAGCATTTTTAATTAGCAGATTTTTTATATTAACTCTTCAGTTATTTTAGAGTTGTCATGTTACGTGCATGAAAGTCTTAACATCAATTATAGTTGAAATCAAGAATTTGATGTTCTTACCGTATATAAAAAAAATAAACACAATGTACTCATCCTACTGTCAGGTCACTAAATAACATATTGTGATTTGAAAAACAATAAGTTAATAAGCTCAACTGTTGTATGAAACAAACAAAAAAAGTAAAATGCATGTATCATACGTGGAATGATAATATTCCACATTCAATCATATGTTTCTCCATGACTCCGTCTCCCTCAGGGAATTCCATACACATAAAATAAGTCATCTATCTCGATTCTGACTGCATAGTACATGCAATTTACTCGTTAATTATTAGATTAATTTCAGTTTACCTCTCTCAGGTTTAGGGCTAACATCGTGTTAGTCTTTATGATTTTAATTTAATCAAGAACACCCTTATACTTTGAAATTTCATCAACCGTGTCCAATTTTTATTGCTCCGTCCATTAACTCTTGTGATGAGTTCTACTTTTAAGGGTTAAAATGGTCATATCGCCACCAGAATAAAATTCCACGACGAACGAACTCATCTTCTACTATTCCACTCACTCTTCGACGCAGCTTCACAGTTAACGCCACAAAACTGACTCGTCCAGACCATCCTCACCCAGGACCTCGCCGACGAGCTCGTCCTCATAGACCCACCCCGCCTTCATCCCTCTACTCCGACCAGTGAAACTCATAACCTGCAAACCAAAATTAGACCAAGCCGACCAAATATCAAATACCCATCAAAGAATTCAGAATAACCATCATCTTCTTCATAACTTTTCCGAATTTCAGATTCAGCTCTTTCCGGTATAGTGCTAGAGCAACCGGAATTCCTCGTCGCTGATCACCACCCTGTTCTCGTTATTGGGTCTCCAAGATTTCATCGGACCCGACAATGCCTGGTCTGACCCGCCCCACCCGACTAGGATCCCTGAATTCCAGTCCGTCTCTGCCTTGCTGATCCGCCAAATCCTCCCCGTTGTGAAGTTCTCAAACCTGGTTGACCCGTCTGAGTCCTGTGTCTTTTGCCGAGGAAAACCAAGGGAGCGGAGAAGTTCCTCAATTTGGGATTTGGGTTCGACTTGTTCAAGAATGAAAAATCTTCATCATCTACTAAGTCACTAGTGAGGTCTTCATCGTCTTTCTAGATCTGGTGGCGGAGGTCATGGCGGAGGTGGGTGATGGACCTAGGTGAAGGCAGTGCATTAGACTGTCGTGGGGTTTTTTTTTCCTTTTTTGTTTTTTTCTTTTTAATGTTGTCTTATTTGTATTTTTGAAATTCTAAATAGATCTGAGGGTTACAAACGTAATTTAGCCCTCTAGGAGGACCCAAGCATGGGAGAATGAACGTCCACGTCAGCAGTTAACGTTTAATTTAGACGGAGCATTAAAAATTGGACACGGTTGATGAAACTTCATAATATAGAGGTGTTTTTGATTAAATTGAAATCACCATGTTACATGATGTTAGCCCTAAATCTCAGGGAAGTAAACTGAAATTAATCATTAATTATATTATAACCACCTACCACCTTCAGGTATATAAAGTATTATCTATGTAGTGTAGGCTCATATATTTTAGCTTTGTTTACATATTTTGCTATAGGGCCATCAAAATATTCAAAACCCTTGACCCTCAGATCAATAGCCCTCGTGCGCATCAATACGTGGATTAGTGTCTTTTAGTGCTTAATAATCTTTTGGAAACATTGCAGACTGCATTAACTTTTTAATCTATAGTAGCACTCTGAGTGATAGGGAGGCCGTATATGTACCACTGAAATAATTTAGGTAATTAAATCAGTAATTAATTAATTAGCTACAAAGACTAAAGTGAGTTTAATGGCTTTTGTAGCTCTCTTACAAAGCTTTTTGTTTGCTTTTGCAAGTTAAAATACTTGCATTTGGCGAAAGTAATTGAGACGACTTCCTGCTGCCTGAGTGCCTGCATTTTAGCATGATGTGCATGGTTCTAAACCCTAAAATCCTTTACTGGTACGATATGCCTATACAATCATTTCATCAAAAAGAGAATATATGCGACCAATCTTTGATCGGACTTAGGAAATAACTTTAGCTCAGCACTAGAGATAGAACACATAATTATTAATTTGAACATTTCATATATGCTTTCTATACAAAGTATTAATTGCATGAGGCTAAAACACTATGAAAAGTACCTCGTGTAAATGAACCCTTCAAAATTGTTTCCATAGAAATGTCAGATTAGACGGTTTGACAGATGTATTGGTCAACTGATTCAACTGAAGACGCAGAAACGTGCCCCGCATAATACAAAGCATATCAAGGAATTATTTCGAAGCACGCATTTTCGATCCAACTGGAAGTCACCAAAGCTTTAAGCGCTAGCTACATTATTGAATTTGAAAGGCAGATGGTGTGTTTTCTTTCTTTTTGCCTGAAAGAGAGCAGACATATGTACAGCTAGTGTAGGTTGTCTTTTGTGATCGATTAACATTGAATCAACTAACAAGAGTGAATTACGCAGAAAGTGTTTTCTAAATTAAGAATATAGGCAATCCCAGAAAGCAAAACTCGATGCATGATTGCATGTAGGGCTTACATTTTATGACTTTGGACAGCGAGATAGTGAGTGGTACGTACTATACTAGGAGTCTTAATTGATCGTTCAAGGGTCTGAGTCAGCAAGATACATGCATGTTGTTGTTGTTCATGAATCTTAAAGAGACAGTCTATGACTCTATGCATAGACTCGTTGTTGCTATAATGTCAGGGGCCGGAAAATTTCAAGAACAGTACTTGACGTATGATATACTCTGAAATAAGGTTTTTATACTTTTCAAAATATCACAATGATACTTGGGTTTGAAAATCCAACCCAAATTTGGAACCTGCCATCAATGACTGTTAACCTGGTATATTTTCAAGGGTAAGTTTATCTCTTCATGTTTCTCCTCCCCTTTCTTCTCCATCTCTCTCTTTTCATCTTACTTCTTACATAGTTGTTCTCCGCCAAAATATGAAACACTAATTTGAATTAATGAAATCAAAGCAAAATTGAATCAGGCTTTGTTAGAGGAGAATTGAAAGAAAAAAAAAAAGCAAATCTAACTAGCTATAAGAAAAACTGATTAATGGAAGCAAATCTAACTTTGCCAAAAAAATGAAAGCAAATCTAAAAGTGGAAAAGTGTAGTGTATTTCATACTTGGGTGTATACTGTATTTATTATATAATAGAAAGCTTGACACTTCATTATTATTATTATTTTTTGTTATAGTGGAGGAGTTTCGAATCCCTGATTTAGTATAATCCTAACTACAATTTTCTTCCTTCTCACTACTTGAACCAACCCCAAGGGCAAGATTTGTAATGTACGTACTGCAGATATTTTGTATGATAGGTATTCGGTGCTCAATTTTTTTTTCATTTTTTTTTATGCGACAATGAATACACAAGCTCATTCTCTTAAGGTATAAACAATTGTAATTAATAGCCAAGAGCTAGTAAGCCGGGAGACTTGAGTCAAATCTAGTGGTCACTCGATGATTGAAATTATCTAGCTATCACATGCATTTGCCATGAACTTGGCTTTTGTATATTAAAAAGAAAGTACTTTCAAAGGCAGTAATTGGTCTTTTGACGTCTATTAACCAAAACAAAAATGTCTGTTGACATCTTGAATGATAGTCTGAAGTCTCCAGTTTCGAGTTGCCTTCTTATGCACAAAACATAGCTGGCCAGAAACTCAATCTTAATTAAGCATTTATGAAACTAGTGCTTAACACATAGATTAGATCGATGTTTAATTTGGAGTTGGGCAATTGGGATTAACTTTTAGTTTGGTGCAATAGACGGCTAATTATTTGAAAAATGTTACTGTTTTTTTTCTATAGAACAGGATGCTGGCCGAGATGGAGCCGTGAGCCAACCTATATTTTCCTGCGGTTTCCCTTGAAAGAACATGTAAATTAATAAAAGATGGGCGCTGAAAAGAAACCAACGTCCCAACGTCTCCAAGCTCTGCTTGGTGGGTGGTGCCTATTCAGATGGACAACGATGGGAGATGATTGTGAATTGAAGATGTAAAGGAACAATGATATATAGAGCACACAATTTTCATCCAACTGGAACTCACAAACTTAGTGCTGAATGATTGAAAAACTGATCAGCCAGATAGCTAGTGTGTTTACTTTCTTTTGGTCTGAAAAAAGCAGATAGAGTGCTTAAAAAGTTATTGTCTTTTGTAGAGACCATGGAATCGTGCATCTAGTCTGAAAGAGAAAAAAGAGATATTGTGTTCAGTTTTTATTTTTATTGAGAAGATACAAGAGAGAAATGAGGAGACATAGGTATGGAGACCTTATTGTCTTTTTCTTTTTTGTCTAGCAAACAGTATGGTTCGATCATTAATAATTCAAAAGTTGGAAGTACATACATCCGAAAGTTGGAAATACGAACATCAAAACCTAACACTAAACAGCCTAAAACGTTTTGGTCATGCATGTTGCTGCTGCTGCTGCTATTAAACTCAACAACTTATGGCCTGTAACCTAGAGCCAGCATGCCGGCCAAGATTGAATATTCAGAATGAGCAAGCAGGGAGGCTTCTCGGTCGGCATCTAAGACTGCCTCTATGCTTCAGTACTGATGGACCCAGCTGTCTTTATCCTAGCTCCTCTCATCTCGCCCTTCTTTATTCCTTACTAATTAAACTATTAGTTAGAGTTGAAAATTCGTGAAATTTTATAAATCAGATAATTTCATGGAATTGAGGTTGATCGTATGTCAGATAGCACCTAGCGAGCTACCACATAGATCTGACCTGAAAAACAGAAGGGTTGCCTACCTTTTCCGTACGTTCCTGTTAGTAGCTTTCACAAACCCTAATTTGCTAGTTGGTAATTTGGGAATTCATTTCATTTTCACCCAATAGTTTTACCATTTGTGTTCAAAAAACATGGTGGTTTTGGGAGTTCGAGTTTTTGAACTAAAAACAAAAAGAGTAAATATATGCAGTAAGCAAAAACTGGTGCATGTAGGGCATTCGAGCGTCAATAAAATATCGACAGCAGCATAGCCAGTGAGTGTAAGCACCTAATTAATCTCTATCTGAGTCGAAGGGTCTGAATCAGCAGTGATCTTATATAATCTGGCAGTGATCTTATATATTAATCATGAAAAAAGGGACCAGTCTATATGTACATACATTAGCTGGTGAGCTATAATGTCACATCTCGTCGATCAGAGATGAATCTGACCTAAACCAACCGATCAAAAACGAAGCACTCCCACAGTCCCACCCACCAGTCATGCATATAAATATAATAGAACATGAAAAGGATACATAGTTATTGGTGTACGTACTCATCTCCATCAACAGCCCATATTAATTTCTTTGCCTTACAGCTACATATACCTCATTAATTATTACTACTTCTTTGTGGGCAAGTCTCATTATTGAATCTGAAAATGAAAAAGATCCGAATGCAGAAAGATTTAAGTTAGAGTTGTATCATGTGCTATTGATTTGGACAATACGTACATTATGCATGCATATTCACGTGGCATAAAAAAGCAAACGAATCTTAGTAGGGTATTTGGAAATCATGGTGACTATTTGCTGCACAACAAAAGGCTGGATTTTAACTATTCAAAAAAAAAAAGGCTGGATTTTCCTATTCTAGCTGTGTATATCTTGCGTGTTTGTGAGTAAAAAGATAACCACAGCATCTTAATGATTCACCATAGTTACTTGGAAGGATATATAATAGCCAAATAGGGATCAAATTTGCAATTAGAAATTGCAATGAGTTTGACTATATATATATAATGCCCTTTTCTAACCTCGATGAAAGAGAGAAGTTTGTACACAACTTGCATATATATGATGTTTTTCTTAAAAATAAAAGGCATAACGTTTGTATCGATCATGTAATTAGTTATTATGAGATAATGATGATTAATAACAATCCAAGCGATATCTACCCATGGCAAGCTAGTACCTAATTGCATTTTCCATTTTTTTTTTTTGAAAAGGATAATGGTGTACGTATAACTCACTAATCCCGTGAAAGCCATTTTCACTAGTGTTTTCACTAACATTGGCAGATCTAAACAGAGGAACACGTATACTTATATCCTTCAACCCTCTCAAAAATTGAAAAGACAGCTTCAGACTTTTAAATAAGATAAATGACTGACTTAATATGCTTAATTAAGGTTCTGGATCATCATATATCTCTATTTATAGCCACCCCGGCCAACCCAGTATACTACGTATTACATACGAGTCTATAAAGGGTTTCTTAATTTGGTTTGTGTAAATGACAAAAATAAAGCATTAAAATTTCATGCAAGAGTCCTTTGAAAATCAAAATCTTTCTAATCCAACAATGTGAGAGGGGATAGCTAGAAATGGCACATTAACACATGATGTCTACATTTTTTTTTTTTTAAATGCATGATGTCATACATTTAGGAAAGCATAATTTGAGTCTCCTTGCCTCAAAGCTGTTTTAGATTAGCTTTTAATTTGGTCAACATTATAGTCAATCAATGATTTATTGTGAATTGTGATGATGGCGTGCACGAATCAGTGTTCTAAAAATCTCTTTGGCGGTCACTTAGCCGCTAGGTGGCGCTCAGCCGCCTTGATTAGTTTGGGCAGGGTTTAGGCAGAACAAGTTGAATAAATTTTTTAAATATTTATTTTATTTTGTCAAATACTTAAATAACTTTAAAAACGACTTTTAATTTGTAAATATTTGTATGAGCCTGCTCACCTAAATGACAGTTTTAAGGGACAGTGAGAGACAAATGCATCTCAATCATATGTACTAAATTAAAAGGTTGAAATTATAACAACTTAAAATTATGCATTTATTTTCCGTCATTAGATTCACTGTCTCTCACAGTCCCTTAAAAATTGTTCATTAGGTGAGCATACCTTCTTATTTGAGTAAAAAGTTATTATATTTTCAAAGTAGTATAATTGAAAGTATAGTTTTTTGTTTTGATTGTACTTATTTTTATGTTGTACTAGGATGTACCCACACTCCATGTGCGTGTTTGTAGTTTTTTTTTTTTTTTGGAAAGGGAAAGTATGTGGGTAGTTTTTTTTTTTTAAGGAAGTGGGTGATTTTTTAACCAAAGCAGTTTCATACAACAATATATTATTTATTTTATTTTAGTATATTTTTTTATTGACATTATTGTCCCTGTTGGTTATTTCAATTTCTAATTTTTTTAATATTTGAGGGTTATATCCGTCTCAGGAGAGCAAATTCTATTCTCTTTATTATAGTATAGATAGATAGATAATACAATTAAATTAAAATAGGCACCCACCTAAGCGCTGTCTAGGCACCTAGATGGTAGGTCCTTTTCCACTGCCCACCTACCTCCTAGCGACTTTTAAAACATTGACATGAATTCGATCCGGCTCCCATCATACCTATGTATCATTTTAACTGGAATTTTGAGAGGCAAATAAGGATGGAATGGCCATAAGGTCGTAGTTAATTGGTGCCGGTCATGATTGACCGATTAGCCTCGATCTTCTGGAGGCAAAGCCAGGCATAAGGGTCTCTCAGGCTCAATATCACATGCATGGTCGATGAGCCGTGACTTGTTGGTTAGCTGGCCTAACTAACACCGTAGGGGTTATGGATTTAAATCTCGCGACATCGGGGTGGGGTGGGGAGTTATATTATCGTCCAGAATAAAATATATAAATATATATATATACACACACACAGTCCGGCTACGGTGCGAACGGTACGGATTTCCCGTTTTCCCCCACTTTCCGATCACATTTTCACATCTTAACCGTTCAGTGTTTAGGTCCTAATGTATAGATCACCTCTACAAAATTTCAGCCAATTTGGTGATCGTTAAGGCATCTAAAACTGCAAATTACAACAATGTACACGAACGGTTCCGGTTCGACAGATTCGGTTCGTTCGTGTAAATTGCAGTTTTGGATGACTTAACGATTACCAAATTAGCTGAAATTTTGTAGAGATGATCTATACATTAGGACCTAAAAACTAAACGGTTAAGATCAAAATATGTGATCGGAAAGTGGGTGAAAACCGGAAATCCGTCCGCACCTGAGAAAAATCCTATATATATTTCACATGCATGGCGACCTTACAAGTTAAATTGTTTAGTGGTTCAAGTAGAACGCATGGCACTTAAGAAAGGAACACATATATACTTATATGTGACTTTGCATATATTAATCATATCTCTTATATACAGATATGGGGATTCTCTAGAGTATATCCCAATATATTCCTGACAAAGTCCCTGGATCAGCGCTTCAGAATTGTTTCGATGCATATTAATGTATTGGAATCGAAAATCTTAATGAAACCCAAATTCAATAAAGACATTCTAATCCCATCAGAGTAAAATAAACAAGTATATCATCATGATATATTATAAGCTTAGTTTCCTGACTTTCCTCAGCTCATTAGCTCGAGATTGGAGTAGCACTGCCATATAAAGCCCATATGACTGCTGATCTTTTCAGAATTCCTACAATGTGGACCAAAGACACCAGAAATGGCATCAAATTTCTAGCTAGTGCTCTGGCTTTAAGGATTTTCCACCATCAAAAAGCCAAGTCATCGCACTAGGTGATAAAAAATTTTAGACACAGATCTCACACCTTTATATCTTCACGTTTCCTGCACACACTAGTGGGCTAGGTAGCTTTAGACTAATAAAAGAGTTTCAAGAACGACACCACAACTTTTAAATTTGATCACATATTAATGATGAGTTGCCGCCACTCTTTTTGTCTCAAATTCCATGATATTGTCCACGTAACTACTATGTAACTGTTGAAAGAAAAAATATTATACATAATGCGACTATTCCACACACAAAATTCAACTCTTCAATGTTATTTATTATGACTAGAGAGTCCATTGGCAGCTCTAATGTTTTCTGATATTATATCATAATACATTTTATGGTCAAGTCTTGGCTTGCCTGGTTTAGGTCCACTATGTTTGTTGTTTTTCTTTTTTTGTTTGGGCCCTTTGGGCTCTGTTGTCTATTTTTGTTGGCTTCTGGAAGGCCTAGCTGTCCTTGTGTAACAGTTTCTCTTTAATATATCAGTTTCTAGTTGTTTGCCAAAAAAAAAAAAAGTCTTCATTCGAAAAGAAGCTTGTTTTAACTAACAGACAAAAAAAGTTGAAGTAGATCTAAATCAAAAGAAAGTTAGATATTGTAATAAGCCATTAGGGTTAGTCCAAGTTGTGGTGAGATAGAGCGTAGAGCTAAATTGCTAATTGATACCTCAAGTTTAAGTTGTATCATGTCCTCATTTGTGCTTTTGATACATTGTACGTCTTATGTGAGTCCAACAAAACAATCTCTCTAAAAAATAAAATATATGTATCAAATAAATATATGGATGAATAGCGTAGTAAATCAAATACACATAATCATTTCTCGAGAAGTTTATCTCAAACAAGTATAGACAACCAAAACTTAACCAATTACGAATTGATTTCTTCACTGACAACCTATGATTGCTTCTTGAGACTTTGTCAAGCGCACTAGCTAGTTATTTGCTTACATTGGTGGGTGTTGTTTCTTTTCACTTTCTTAGACGCATCATATTCATATATAACACTTTGTTTATTGTTTCTCACATGCTTCTTGTTCAATTTAACTAGAAATACTTTGCCAAAAAAAAAAAATTTAACTAGAAATCTCTACACACCCGATGGGTGTAAGATGTGGGTGGTTATAAAAAGTGAAGTGACTGGTTAAATAGTTTGTTATAGTCTTAATTTTATTTTTTGCTATTTTTAATTTGAGGTTATTACCTCTCATATTAAACAAATTTTCTATATTTTTTAATATTTAAGGGGTATTTGAATTCAAATTTTCAGTTATGATTGACAAACCCTCTTCGCTTAAAATATGGTACAAATAACAATTTCAAAAAAAAAAAATGGTACAAATAAATTGAGTATATAACAGAGCCTCTGCCCGTATTCAAAAAAAAAA
>LYNE01002076.1:18033-42596 GCA_001662545.1 Rosa x damascena | reverse complement strand
AAAAAAAAAAAAAAGAGGTGTATTGTTGCTAGTAATACTCGAACCCAGGAGCACATCCACATGCAAAAAGACGTCTACCACTACAGCAAACCAGCTATGTATGGTACAGCCAAACTAGAAGAATTTTATACTAAAATCTTACTGGGGCACAGGACCCACCGTGCCCCAACGTAGCTCTGCCTCTAACTGTGGTGGTGATGTGGGTGATGCTGGAGTAGAGTTTAGGTGGCAAGAGGTCGTGCTAGGAGCTTGGGTGTGCTTATCCTCATTTGGGGTAGTTGCGAAGGTGCTGAGCATTCCATGGGTGTGGAAGTATATTACCATCGACTCCTTTCAGGTAGAAAGTGGCTGGCCCTGTGGTTTCGACAATCTCATAGGGTCCTTCAAGTGGCTTTTAATCCTGTTGGAGTTAACATTGTTTCCTTCATCACCCAGTCCCTGACAGCGAGAGGCGAGGCCTAACCCTAGCATTGTAGTATCGAGCGATACGCTGTTTGTTATTTATGTTGCAAAGGTGTGCTCGTTCTCGATGCTCCTCTAGGAGATCGAGGTTGAGATTCAAACCTTCCGAGTTGATGAGCACGTTGAAGCATGCTACTCTATCGCTCTACATTTCCTGCTCAACAGGGATTACCGCTTTAGTGCCAAACGACATGCAAAACGGGGACTCGTCGTTGGCCTATGTTGGTGTTGTCCTGATAACCCAGAGGACTTCAAGTAACTTTGCTGCCCACAGGCCCTTTGCATCATCGAACCGCATTTTCAAGTTCTACTTAATAATCTTGTTGATTGCCTCCACTTGGTCGTTTGTCTAGGGGTGAGCGGGTGAAGCGTATCGGATCTTGGTGCCATACTAGCCCACAAATTCCCTGAGTGTGTCGTTGTTGAACTATGCACCATTATCAATGATGATTGTTTCAGGGATTTTGAACTGGC
Organism: Rosa x damascena; assembly: GCA_001662545.1. Lineage (NCBI taxonomy): Eukaryota > Viridiplantae > Streptophyta > Magnoliopsida > Rosales > Rosaceae > Rosa > Rosa x damascena. The sequence continues at coordinate 41,660 of LYNE01002076.1, read as the reverse complement.
AAAAGATATTCTTCCATAAGAAGTTGATGACCTTGGTAACTGTGATGGTGACGAGAGCCTCTGCTTCCACCCACTTGGTGTTGTAGTCCATAGCGACGATAACAAATTTCAGCTATCCTGGTACTGTGGGAAACTTACCGATAAAGTCCAGTCCCCACTGGCAGTATGCCCAAGAAGCGATAATGATGGAGAGTGGCACTGATGGTGCAAGTGGAGAGTTGGCAAATTGGTGGCACATTAGGCAGGCGCTGGCGATTCGCTTTGCGTCATGTTCGATTGTGGCCCAGTAGTACCATGTATGGAGTGCTTTGAATGCCAATTTCCTAGCTCCCGCATGGTTACTGTAGATTCCACTGTGTAGCGATAGCACTCGTTGTCCTTCCTAGAGGGAGATGAATTTTAGGAGGGGGAACAACCTACCTTTCCTGGATAGCTTGCCCTCTTGGATGGTGTATAGTGTCGCTCTCCTGCGGAGTCTGATAGTGACTGCTTTGTCTGTCGGTTTAATGCCCTTTGAGAGATAGTCAATGAATAGGTCCATCCATGAAGGTGGCCTTTGGCCCTCTATAGTGAATATCTTCGAGAATGGTCTGTCGATACTTGGCTTGTCCAGGACCTCTATCTATAAGCTTTCGATATCTGTGCCAGGTGGCGAGGTGACCATTCTGGTGATTGCATCCGCCTTAGCGTTCTGCACTCTTGGTATCAACACGATTATATGAGAGGCGAGACATTGCTTGAGTAGGATTGTCGTGAGGGATTGATAATGGGATATGTGGAATTCCTTAGCTTGGAAACCACCACCGACCTAGTTGACAATAAGTTGCGAGTCGCTGAAAATTTGCAGATTCTTGACCTTGAGTTCTCTTGCCAGTTGGATGCCAACTATTAGTGCCTCGTACTCAGCTGCATTGTTGGAGGCTTTAAACTTGAATTTTAGGGCATACTCGTGTGTGTGCCCCTCTGGATCAGTGAAGATCGCGCCTGCCCTACTGAGCTTGCTTGCTGTTAGATGAGCCATCGACATGGAGTGTCCATATCGGGTTGTCTCGTTTAGGGGTTCGCTTGTTTCCAGAAGAATGAATTTTGCAATGAAGTCTGCGGTGACTTGTCCTTTGATAGGTGTTCTCAGCACGTACTGAATGTCGAACTTGCCCAGCTCGATAGACCATTTTACCATGCAACCTGCCCGAGGATTGTGGTTTCTGGAGGACTTGCTTCAAGGGCTGGTCTGTAAGTACATGGATCGTATGCGCTTGGAAGTATTGCCTTAATCGCCTAGCAGCGGTAAGGAGTGAAGGACTTTTTGATGTCTGAGTACTTGGATTCCGCATCGTTGAAGCCTTTGCCAGTGTAATATACCGGCAGCTCGTCGGTGCTCTCTCGCATACTGAGGGCCGCACTAACTGCCGTGACCGATACTGCAAGATATATGTATAGGATCTCCCTTGGAATGGGCTTAGAGAGGACATATACTGAAGCAAGGTAGTTCGGATTCCATTGAATGCTTTGTCATGCTCCTGTCCCCAATTTTTGTTCTTAGTGTGGTGGGTTTTGAGGAGCTTGAAAAATGGTGCGCACTTGTCGGTTAGGCGAGAGATGAACCGGGCAAGGGCTACGACTTTACCTATTAGGGACTGGACTTCATTTCTTGTTTTTGGACCTTCCCAGGGTTTGCTTCAATACCCCTCTCGCTGACGACAAAGCATAGAAACTTTCCTCCGAGGACATCGAATACACATTTGTCAGGGTTAAGTCTCATGCCATATTGGAGTAGGACGTCGAAGACAATGCTCAAATTTTTGATGTGGCCTTCGATGGCGACTCTTTTTATTAGCATATCATCGACATAGACTTCCATGATTTTCCCAATGTGATCTGCAAACATGGTATATACTAACCTTTGGTACGTTTCCCCTACATTTTTCAGTTTGAATGGCATTACCTTGTAGTAATACAGACCTGTGTGCTCTTAGTCAGAAGGTTCCATGGCGATTTGGTTATATCCCAAGAAGGTGTCCATGAAGAAACTTAGGAGCTTGTGTTTGACGGTGGAATCGACCAATTGGTCAATTCGTGACAAAGGAAAGCTATCCTTGGGGCAAGCTTTGTTCAAGTTAGTGTGTAGATACCTCTACTATCAAGGCTATTTTCTATGTCACCAAGCATAAGTAACACCCTCTTGGGGGGGCCCACAAGCCATGGTGGGGCCCAACCGAGACATGCATCCCGTAGCTCGATGTCCAAGTTACGCCACGGTAGTCGGAAGCGGCCAATACCTCGCCGGAAAGCCACCTTCCCTGCCTTGCCAATTTGCCTCCATAATAGGTCTTTCTACACTAGAATAGTGATTTTAGCATCCCACATTGGAAAACATGTAAAAGAAGGAGCCTCCCTCCCCTATAAAAGGAGGAGACTCCTTCCTACTTACTCAACATCTCATTACATCTCATGTAATCCTCTTGGGCCGCAAGGCCCAACACATATAGTTAAGCTTTCAAGTGGACGTAGTCTCCCGCTAAGGCGGGAGACGAACCACTATACTTCTTGTGTCTTCTCTCTCTCACTCTCTCATTATCTACGTTAATTAGACCCCTCGGTCACTAACATTAACATGGTGTAATCGACGCACATGCGCCATTTGCCATTGGATTTCTTTACCATTACAATATTGGAGAGCCATGTCGGGTAAGATACCTCTTTGATGAACCCTATGTCTTGGAGCTTCTTGACTTCTGCCTGTATGGCCTCGTATTTTTCTTCTGTGAAGGTCCTTCTCTTCTGCTTAACAGGTGTTGGGTCTGGCAAGATGGTGAGCTTGTGGGTGAGTAGTGCCTGCGATATGCCTGGCATGTCGGCGTACGACCATGCAAACACTTCCTGCCTAGACTTGAGGAATGCGGTCAGCTCTTCTTGAAAATGTGGATCTATTTTGGAACCAATTTTGACTTTCCTCTCTGGTAGTGTGTCGGAGATGGATACCGATATCAGGTCCTCTAAGGTATTTGGCCTTGGGGGCTTCTTGTTATCTTTCTTTTTACTGCGAGTGTCACTGTCTTCCTGGGTCTAGGGATCCTCCCTAGGGTCATCGGGTTTTTCGGATGGGGAGGGAAGGTCTGTGGCCAAGAATACCTCGTGTCTGTCGCGCCTTCTCACGACTATCAGGTAGTTACATTGCCTTGTTATCTCTTGGTCGCCCCTGATTATGAGGATACACCCTGGAGTGGGTATCTTCATCATCAACATGTGTCCTGCCACAAAGCATTGGAGTCCCTAGATGGTGTCTCACCCCAAGATGACGTTGTAGGACGATGGGCAATCGACAACGATGAAGTGTGTTGTCATTATAGCGATAATGTTACCTTCTTCGAGTATGATGCTTAAGTTGTCTGATCGCAAGGGTTGTGTGATTTCTTCTGCAAAGCTTATCAAGGGCTTGTGATCCTGGGTGAGCTTCTTTTTGTCTCGCTGTAAGCCTTCTTAGCAAATACTGAACATGACGCTTACCGCGACACCACTATCGATCAAAATTATGTGGCAACGATAGTGGTCTATGACCATAATGATCAAGAAAGGGTCGTTGTGGTGATTCCTTATGGTGTCTTCCTGATGATTAAAGGTGATCGAGTCCCATTCCACTTGGGGAGTATTGCAACCGTAGCTGAGTCCCAGTATTTCTTGCCCACGGGGGCATTGTCACTTGGGTAGGTGAAGGGTCTCAGCACAGGATGTGTTGTCGTGTATTGTCAATATCTGTCCATAGACCACGATGGCGTTGGCTCCTGTGGTAGGAGTGCGATACTGGTGGAGTTTATCATTTTAGATGAGGTGCTTGATGGTGTTGTTTAGTGCATAGCAAATATTGGTTGGGTGGCCTACTTCCTCGTGGTAGGTGCAGTACTTACCATTGTCTCTCAGTTTTTCCTGGCCAGGTCTACTCTTTGGTAGGAGCGGGATGATGTCTCTGTGGTTGTTCCAGATGTCTTCATACTAGATGGTGAGAGTAGTGTAAATTTTGTACCTGGCTGCATCATATTTTGGTACCTCCCTATACCGGTTGCCATTATATGGCGCATCTCAGTATCGACTACTTGATGATGTGTGCTTGGGTTTCTTAGGGCTTTTGCCATATTGTTTGTCTCTCTTATCACTGCTATAGGTGGGCCTCTCTCACGGTGTCCTTTCATTGTGCTTGGTAGGCTTATCCTTATTGCTATCCCTATTCCTGTTATCAGTGCTCCCGATAGGGTTGGCGAGCTGGGGTACATTTATAGGATTGATGTTGGTGCCCATATCGCAACCAAAAGTATTGTACTCGGCCTAGGCATAAGTCGTGGTGGCATCGAGTAGGTCATTATAGGTAGTAGGGGGGTTGGCGTTGATTTGAAGCAGGAAATATCTTGGTTGGAGGGCTTGCTTGAATGTTGATGCTGCTAAGGCTGGATCAAGGGAACGACACTAGGTAGCCTGTTTCTGCCACCTTTGAACAAAGTCTCTTAAGCGCTCATTGGGCCTCTGCTTGAGTCTAAATAGGTCAAGTGTTGTGCGATAGCCACTGCCGGACAAGATGGATCGCCTGAGGAATTTGTCCCCGAGTTCCTCCAAACTATCAATGGAGTTGGTGGGCAAGTTGAGGAATTAGTGTACGGCTTCGTCTGTTAATGTTTCTTCAAATGCGTGGCAAGCCATGGTGTCAGTGTATCACGTCCTATGTAGCAAGGACTGGAATACCTCGAAGTGATGGTATGGGTCTCGAGTGCCATTGTATTTCTCGATTTTGAAAGGCTTTGCTTCTTGTGGGTGCTTCTGGCCTATATCCGAGGTGTGAATGGTCACATCTTCCCTTGGAACTGTGCCGTTATCAGCTGCCAGCCAAACCTATTCTTTGCGCTCTCAATCTGTGCCAGTAAGGCAACGATAGTTTCTCTCATTTGATTAGCAATCTTGTATTAGGATTAGGCGGGGGAATGGTGGTGGTGATGGATGTTCTAGAAGACCAAAGTTTGCGTCACATTTGAAGATGGGCTTTGAAAATGTCCAATTTGAGAAGCCTGGCCCAAAGATTGAAGCATGTGACTTGCATGTGAGTTTCTAGAAGCATCATTGACGTCAAGAGGAGTCCTTGTTCCATAATTATTGCTTTTTGCCGTGAAAAATACATGGAATATTCAAGAAGATTTCGGCAAAGTTCAATTTGGGAGAGTTTTGAAGAATATCTACTTCATGTGAATTATGGAAAAGAAAATAAAGGAGAATAAATATTGATTTAGGTTTCCTGATTACATACGAGTTGAATAAAGACCAAATTGAGGGAAGATGCATAGTAATTTTGGCAATGAAGATTACAAAGAAGATTCAAGATTATTCTCTACTTCTCAAGGAATATTTTGATTGGTTGGATGACATCATTGAAGTAGATTTCAACCTTGATACCCTAGCATGTCGTGCACTATATAAAGGGAGGTTTGTGAGATGTTTCAATACACCACAAAATTCAGAATCAAAACACAAACGCGTCCCCTTCTTCTCTCAAGTTTCGACAATCATTCCATTATTCAAATTTCAAGACTGTGAAGCATCTCCATCTCTGTTCAAGCATCCTTGCCGGGATCCTCATCCATTCCACCTCCTTTGAAGCTTCTTGCGTCCTTGAAGAATTCAAAAGTGTAACCATGAACACCATTTTATGTTTTCAGTTTTGATACTTTGTAAAACAATGGTTTCAGTTTTTTTTTTAATATTATTTGCGATTTCATGTGAGATTGAAGTATTGATTTTAGATATGTAGTTTTCAAATACTATGAAGCATGTTTTAAATTTTAGGTTTTCAAAGTGTTAATTGCGATTTCAATGTTTGTTGATTTTGTGCTTCAATCCCATTGTTTATGTGTTAATTGATCGTAGGATACATACTTTTATTGATGAGCATGTAATTGAATCTATATTAATATATGCAAGCGTTCTAGGTCTTAATAATTAAAGTGGAAAACCTATAGTTCCTTAGGTAAATCAACAATGAGGCTTGCATGCTTGTATGGCGTTCCAACTTGTGTTCTTGGTTTGAATTGATCAAACTTCCATATGTGCTTAATGAGTTGATTGTGTTCTCGTTAGTAATTAGCTACCACTAGTAATTGCATGCTTAATAGGGTTAACTATGGTGCGTTCATTTAGTTAATTTAATTAAGGGAAGTAAAAAAGACGGTATATGTTCATCTCTGTTCTTGATTAATTCCTTGCTATAATATGTTTTGATTCGTGATTGTTGCTTTGAAACCTTGCCAACATGTTAGGAGTAGTTAACTCTATCTATTTTCATTCCATTCATATTAATATTTGATTATGTGTTTTGATGTGTCACTTGTATATAATTAGTTGTTAATTTAGAAATAAAACCCAAAAAACCCCTTTCTTGTGTAAATCTTAAATAATATGTAAATATATACTTTGATTTATTTTATCTAACGTTTTATTTTTGCATGAATAAATGATCCATAATCTGAGAACGATCCCTACTTATTCTTACTATATTAATAAGGTTTTAAATTGGGCACTAACTTTTGTGCAAGTCAATTACATTTTGGATGACACTTGGAATGTTTGAAGATTGAATACGTTTCTTGATCAAAATACTGTGTATTCGATCTTGAGTATTCCAATCTCTTATAATAAAGTTAATGATGAGTTTGTGTGGGGCCCTGCCTCAAATGGGAAGTTCTCCTACTTGGATGCAAAGCAGCGATATGCCCCGTTATACAAATGCAAAAATTATGAAGATCTAAACCATCTTTTTTGCTCATGTGCTCTTTCCACTAATGTTTGGATGATGGCAGGAATCCCTGTGTTCAACCCCTTGTGCTTTTAATGATTTCAAGTTGCATTAAGCTTTAATATCTCAAAAGATGAAAATCTTATTGAAAACTATATCATTATTTGCTAGAAGATTTGGGAAGCCAGAAATAGTAATGTTATCTTTAGGCATATCCCTCCTCTTCCAAATATAATCAATTGTCCATTCTGCTGCTACCATTGGAAACAATTAGAGAAAACACAACACTGGAAGTACTACTGTCAAAGACTTTTCCCTCTCTTATAGTGTTATTGATGGTTCCTTCCTCCAGAAGATGCCATCAAGCTCAACTTTGATGGCTCAGTAAATCACAACATGCTAGCTCGCATCAACTAGTTTGGTCATCATAAACCACTTTGGCACCCCCATTGTTGCTGGCACCTAAATAATTGGTCTATCTTCTGTCCCTGTTGCAGAATGTAGCGTTGTTAAAAATGGTCTCCTCCAAGCTCTTCAATGCAATTGTTCCAGAATCCCTGTTGAAGGGAACTCTAAGTTAATCATTGACAGTATTAACAACAAGTGTGACCCCCAATGGAAAGCTTCTTTCCTTGATTAGAGACATCAAAAGTATCACTATGCACTTTAAAGAAATCTCCTTCAAGCATAATCCTAGATAAGCAAGTTGATGCAGTGACTGTTGTTTATTTGCATTGAATAAGCTTAGTTGATTTAATCAATAAGTAGTTGTGAGTTTATCGAGTCTTTAGGGGTATCCCATCAGTAAAGGAGTCTATTACTGATGTGGATTAGATATTCCCTGTTTTTAGTTGTTTGTTAGCTGATGTACTTCTCTATATATTCTGGTTAGTCAATGAATAAAACATAGTATTCAATTTCAATTCCAGTCGTTCTCTTTCTCTAACTTCAGTCTTGATCAAAGTCCATTTCATTCAACATTGTGGTATCAGAGCCCCCACTGGGCCTGATTAGGTAGAAAGAAGAAGCAGTCTTCTAACTTGCAGCAGCAAGAACTGATGACATCTGACAGCAACTATGTGCAACCAGCCATTCCACGCTTTGATGGTCACTATGACCATTGAATTTCCTGCGATCAAAAGAGTATTGGTGTATTGTTGAAAATGGGATTACTGAGCAAGCAAGCGGAGTGGTGCTGATAGATGTTCAATAGAAAAAGGTGGAGGAACAAAAGCTAAAGGATCTGAAGGCGAAAAACTATTTGTTCTAGGCAATTGATCGTGCCATCTTGGAGACAATCGTTCAAAAGGATACATCTAAACAGATCAAGGCACAACAAAGATGAAAGATGCACAACTTCTAGCTCTTCGCAAAGAGTTTGAGACTCTTCACATGAAGACTGGACAGTCTGTCGATGCATATTTTTCAAGAACGCTTGCAATAGCAAACAAGAAGCGCATCCATGGTGACAAGATGAAGGATGTTACAGTAGTTGAAAAAAATCTATGGTCAATAACTACAAATTTCGACTATGTGCTGTGTTCTATGGAGGAGTCAAATGACATTGATGAGTTGTCAATTGATGAACTACAGAGCTCTTTGCTAGTACATGAGCAAAGAATGACCAGCAATGTTGTAGAGGAGCAAGCCTTGAAGGTCATGACTCATGAAGCACCACCAACATGGAGAGGTTCAGGAAGAGGCAGAGGCTGGGGTCAATGAAGAGGTAGAGGGAGAAACTCTTTCAATCAAGGGTTTAGACCTAACAAATCCAGCATTGTATGTTTTTGCTGTCACAGGAAAGGCCATTATCAGCTTAAATGCACTGAAAAGTTCAACTCAGCAAAGGAAGAGGAGTCTAACTTCGCAGGGACAGAAGAAGAAACTCTCTTGATGGTCTATCTTGACAAGGAGGCGCCGGAATCAGATATGTGGTACTTAGATTCCAGATGCAGCAATCATATATGCGGTAACAAATCTCTATTTTCTGATTTAGATGAGTCCTTTAAAGATAGTGTGAAGCTTGGGAACAATACAAGAATTTATGTTATGGGCAGAGGCAATATGAAATCGAAAATTAGAGATCATATTGTTACCATCTCTGGTGTTTATTATGTCCCAGAATTGAAAAGTAACCTTATTAGTATGGGACAGCTGCAAGAGAAGGAGTACGTAATCACCATTCAGAATGGCTGCTGTCAAATTCAACATCCGTTAAAAGGTTTGATTGCCAAAGTCAACATGATAGCAAAAAGACTATTTCCATTGCAGATTGGGAATGATATTTAGACTTGCTTCTCTGCAAAGGTGCAAAATCCAATATGGTTGTGGTACTTCCGTTATGGTCATTTAAGCTTCAATGGGTTGAACACTTTGCAGCCTAAAAAAGATGGCCGCAAGACTTCCTTCAACTGTTTTGAAATCTAACGTATGTGAAGAATGTGTTGTTGGCAAGCAACATCGTGATTCCTTCCCAAAGGAGAATGCATGGAGGACAAAGGAAGTGTTGCAACTGGTGCACTCAGACATCTGTGGTCCAATTACTCCAGCTTCAAATAGCAACAAAATGTACTTTATTACCTTTATTGATGACTACAATAGAAAAACATGGGTTTATTTCTTACGAGAAAAATCCGAAGCATTCATTATGTTTAAAACCTTTAAGGCTTTGGTTGAGAAAGCCTCTGGAAAGGCGGTTAGAATTCTTCGTACAGATCGTGGTGGAGAATTTAATTCTCATGAGTTTGCAAGTTTTTATTCTATGCATGGAATTCGCAGACAACTTTCAGCAGCTTATTCACCACAGCAAAATGGAGTGTCTGAGAGAAAAAAAAATTATACAATTTTGAATATGGTGCGAAGTATGTTGGCAAAGAGGAGTATTCCAAAGAGTTTTTGGCCAAAAGCAGTCAATTGGAGTATCCATGTTTTGAATTGAAGTCCTACTCTTGTAGTAAAAAATATGACACCACAAGAAACCTGGAGTGTGAAGAAACCAGCCGTTGATCATTTCAAAATCTTTGGATATCTAGCATATGCACATGTTCTAGATGAAAGAAGGAAGAAACTTGATGACAAAGGGATGAAGTGTGTATTCCTCGGGGTGAGTGAGGAGTCCAAGGCGTACAGGCTATATAATCCGATCACTAAGAAGATCATAATCATCCGTGATGTTCTTTTTGATGAAGAAAATTCATGGGATTGGAGTGTTACATTGCAGCAGGAAGTTCCAGTGGCTCTTAATAATGGAGAGACTGAAAATGTGACACAGGATACTGAAAATGAGATAGAGCAGTAGCTGCAAGAAACTGATGAACAACGACCATTATGTCCATTAGAAAATTTCAGAGCTCAACGCCGAAGGAAGAAACCAGCTTGGATGATTGACTATGAGAGTGGAAGTGAATTTTCTGATGATGAAACCGCTACTCACTTTGCCTTGTCTGCAGATTGTGACCCTATAAGATTTGAAGTTGCAATTAAGGATGCTAAATGGCAGAAAGCAATGGACTCAGAAATCGAATCCATAGAAAAAAAATGATACTTGGGAATTGGTGGATCTTCCGAAAGGGTAGAGCATAATTGGTGTTAAATGGGTCTACAAAACCAAATTTAATGAGAAGGGAGCAGTTGATAAGTATAAGGCGCGACTAGTGGCGAAAGGATACAAGCAGAAGGTTGGTGTGGACTACAAGGAGGTATTTGCTCCGGTTGTAAGAATGGATACTGTTCCGCTGGTAATTCTGATATCTGCACAAAACTCTTGGCCTATTTATTAGTTGGATGTCAAATCAGCCTTCCTTCATGGTGATCTACAAGAGCAGGTATATATTGATCAACCTCATGGTTATTGTTGAGTAAAAATTGCACACGGTGAGTGTAAATGTCACCCAATATAATTTCACTCGTATTCATTAAAAGAATAGAGTTTTTGTTATTTTGGGTTTGACCAATTCAAGACAGAATGTGTCTCTTAATTACAATCCCTTGTTACAAGGAAACACCCTTTGATTCCATTTATGAAGAAACCAATTGATGGGATGTGTATTTGTTTGTTTTTGCGGCTGCACCCGGATATTTGAATGGATTGCCTACGTACCCTTGGAGAGGGATCAAGCCACTTGTAGTTCAAAAGTTCCAATGAGTGAACGACTCATTGGAGGGCTTTGATTTTGGAATGAGAATAGTGTTTGGGATGAATTTGGTTGAAGTGGACCAGAGAATCGGTTTTGTGTTTAGAACACAATTGTATCTAGATAAATTTGGTTCTAGATTGCCTACATACCCTTTACGGGATCAAACCACATGTAATTCCGGTATTTGAGATTTAAATGGGTAGATGACCCATTTATTTTGGATTTGTGTTTGGGAGATTTGAAAGGTTTAGAGCCTTTGAATTTTGTGTGATTTGGGAATGATTTGATTTTCTGGTGTTGGAAGAATTTGACTGTAGTCAATGATTCATTTGGGACTGGTCAAATTTGACTGGTGGAGTCAGAGATTCTGTTTGGAGTTGCGGTTACATCTAGTAGGTCGCTAGACTACCTACATACCCTTTGAAGGGATCAAACCACTGTAGTTCAATAAAAATTGGTATTTCGGTTTTGTACCGACTTTTTTGTCCGACAGATGTGTTTATATTTTTTGAACCAGTCAAATGTATTTCTTTTAGACGCCCAATTTGGTAGAGTGTCTGCTAATTTGATTTGGGCACCTTGTCATGCAGAGCTTTGTGATTTGGCCTTATAGATTTGGGGTAGACCTCAATCGATGGGCTTGCTTCCATTTTTTGTGGGAGGCCCAGTGATTCCTTTCATTTTTTGGTGAAGCTTTTGATCATTTAATTAAGTACTCGTCATGCAGAGGCAGCAGAGCTTCTAAAATTAAGTCGGAGATGTAATTAGGCTTGTTTCCAATCTTTATTTAGGAGGCCCAATACCGGCGAATGCCATCTTGTTTGAAGCTTTCATATTTTTTACCGTGCAACTCTGCGAGTTAAATTAATTTATGGAAAAACGTGATCCATTCCTTAATTATTCTTGTGACAATGAAGTTGGATAATAGCTTCACCACCTAGCAATTTTGTAGTTTTTCTTCAAAAGCATTTGCTTGGGTGTCATCTTTTTGTCAAGGAGGTTGGCACGTGCATGTGAGCACCAACAATCTTGGTGACTAGTTTATCAATTTTGCATTAGTTGCTGCATCTTTATTTTTTGGTTACATTTGCATGCATGTGCGTAATTTGATTTCTCCTTGCTTCTCAATCTTGGTTAATTTATGTGGTTCGTCTAGTCTGGGAGCAGAAGACTTCCATCTTCTTGTCTTCCATTGAAACAACTTGGCTTGACAATGCTTCATATGTGCTCCTCAATGTCATTTCAAAGAAAGTTTGTTGAAAACCTGCTCCATTTTTTTACTGTGATCATCCACTTTGTCTCTTCGGGAAGCAACATCTTTCTTTAATATGGTAGAGGAGAAGGGCCATGATGTAGCTTCATCTTGTTGACGTCTACAAATTACCAACCTTCTCTTGTTGTCACCAAGTCGGCAACTCACTTCGCTTTTGCCACCTGTATGCAAGACGCACCGCATATAGGCATCAAAAGTTAGAAGTAAGACTCTTTGCTCCTCCTCTAGCCTCACACTTTTCTTTCGCCACCTATAAGCAGGACGCACCGCTATATAGGCATCGAAAAACAAAGTATGGAAGACACCACCACGTGTAAGACCCGCCAAATTCAATGGTGACAAAACTATGATTTTCTAGCTAAAAGTCCATGTTCTACGAGGAATTGTTTTGTCGTCAAAAGAAGTCATTATCGAGGAAAATGATATTTTCCTCGTTATTGGTTTGGCACAAAATTATATAAGAGACCAGCCAAATTTAATAGGGACGAATGAAAGCATTCCTCGCTAAAAGTCTTATTACATCGATGATTGATCTCTTTGTCTTTGATGCATTTAGTGAGGATCTAATTGTTTCGTCGCTGTAGGTTTTGGGGGGGAAAAAATTGGTGGGATTAAAAAAGAAAAAGAGCGGGTAGATTTTTTCTTTTGGTGGGGCAATAAAAAGTAGTAGTAATTAAGATCGTGATAAAAAAATATAAAAAAATAAAAACATATAAAAGAGAACTATGACGACAAAACCCTACTTTTTAGTTTCTCCTTATCAGCTCTCTCTGAAACTCTCCTCGTGGGTATGTATCTAAAATCTTATTGTTGTTTTGTTTTGTTTGATTAATCATGGTTGGTTTTGTTGAATCTAATCTTATGAAGACATAGAATTAGTCAATTGAGACATAAAAGAAAAAAAAATAGAGAATGAAAAAAAATCAAGAAGACCTCCTCAGGGATTTGAAGACTGAAAAATTGTGCAACGGTCTTACTAATTGAACTAGCAATGCAATCGTTATTCATAACTTCTGACATATATATATACACACACTTGTTTGGATGCCACCGATTTCAAATATATATATATATATATATATATATATTTTTTCAAATATATATACACACACAAATACATACATATATATATATACATATATATATATATATACATACATATATATATATATACACACATATATGTAGAGGCCTCATCAAAAAGCCCGCGGATCAAGTGGGCCGATGGAGGCCCGCCGGCCCTGAGGGCTAAAAGCCCAGCCCGGCCAGTTAAAAAGCCCGCAAAATCCCGCTTCGGTGAGTAGTGGGCCGGCCCGCCAAAAGCCCTCAAAAACCCGGCCCGGCCCGTAAAATATTATATATATATATATATGTAGATATTTGTGTGTGTCTTTATAAATATATATACACACACATATATATATAGACACACACACATATAGATATATATATTTGTGTGTGTGTGTGTGTGTGTGGTTATATATATATAGAGTTATATATATATATGTGTGTGTGTGTGTGTGTGTGTTTATATATATAGATATATATATATATATGTGTGTGTGTGTGTGTTTATATATATAGATATATATATATATGTGTGAGTGTGTGTGTGTGTGTGTTTATATATATATATATATATATATATATATATATATATATATCTGTGTGTGTGGAAGTTCTTATACTTCTATACAGAATATGTGCATTAGTGCATATATACATTCTACATATCGGTTGACCAATTCGATCGGATTTGAAAGTATGGTGAAATTGACTAAATTTTTTACCACACACATAATTTATTGTAATAAACTCATCCAACGGTCGGTTTTTCCATTTTCTTTGAATTGATAGGGTTTGCTCTTTGGAGTGTATGATATATAAATATAAGTTTATAAGAGTAACTAAGTTTGACCTAATGGATCGAATTCGAAACGAGAACCAAATTGGCTGAATTTTCTACATCCACCATAAAACATTACAATCTCTCCATCGAGCGGTTGGTTTCTCCGAATTCATTTTCCACTTCATGGTTACTTTAGAATGAAGCTTAACAATTTAAATGTAATGCATAAGTCATACAACTTTAAGAGGAAAATTGGTATAGGGCAATGTGTTTGTAATTATTTTTTTTTTTTTTTTTATCTCATGTCCACACACATCCATAGATAGAATATTTACAAACGTGATGTGAAAAAATAAGCACGTTTCACGGTCGTCATGCCATCGGTCAACCAAGAAAACATACAAGTAACGACGGTTGACCAATTCGATCGGATTCGAAAATATGGTGAAATTGGCTAAATTTTTTACCACACTCATAATTTATTATAATAATCTCATCCAACGATCGGTTTTCCCATTTTATTTAAGTTGATAGAGGTTTCTCTTTGGAGTGTATGATATATAAATATAAGTTTATAAAAAATATTATCTTTAAAGATTTATTTGTAAATAAAGCCCGCAAGGCCCGCCCAGAAAAAGCCCGCAAGGCTTAGCCCGCGAGACCGGCATTAAATGGATGGGTTTGGATCCTTCAATTTACAATAAAGCCCGGCCCGGCTCGGCCTGGCCCGTTGATGAGGCCTTAATATATATAGGATCTATATATGTATATATATATATATTGATTGCTTTAATTAAATATTTTGTTTGACATGAAATTATTTATATGCAGAACAAGTTTGACATTGACATATCTCTCCCTTAGGTCGAGAGATATGTAATTACAACATGTCAGACTGTATTTTGTAATTTTCGTTATAAGTTGAAGAAACATTTTGAGAAATTTTCAACAATTGAGGAAGCAATTGAAAACAAACACGATGATGTCAAGACTCAGGAAGAATGGGAGTTTCTTTGTGCTCGTTTTTCTAGTGAAAAGTTTCAGGTATAATATTGTTTTTTTTTTTTAATATTTTTCAACGCAGTTCACTTTTTTGTTATATTAGTTTTCTGTATCATTCAGATTCCAACTAACTGTTTGATATTTCATAATAATTTTCAGATTCGTTCAGAGAAGAATGTTATAAATAGGTCAAAAGTTGACACATCATCACAAAGCTGAGTCAAAGTCATTTATGTCTCACCAAGAGCAAATTATAAGATATTTATAAATTTTATTAATAAATTTATAGCTTCAATATATATTTGTAGATGTTAAAAGAATCTGTTTGAATGCAATAGGCAACACAGACTGCAGAGATGCAAGGTGCAATTGATCACTTTGAAACATAGTACAAAAGCACTAAAAAAGGTTGGGACTTGGGAGCAAAAGCAAAGTGGGTAAGTAACTTGTTAACGATGCATACATATGGACAAAAGCTCTATAATGTATATATGTTGACTATGACTATAGGTGAAATTAATATAAATTTTCTAAATAGGATTAAATTGATCAGGTTGTAATTGAGAAGTTGCATCTCATATCTAACTGTATATATTTTTTATTTGTAGGATGAAATGATTAAGATGCGAATAGAGACAACTCAACTTGATGGAACTCGGACAATGACAGATGATGAAATTTGTGCAAAAATCCTCAGAGTCAAATCAGGCTACATCAAGGGTTGTGGTTTTGGCCCTAGACCTCCACCATCAAGGGTCTATCATTCGTCGATAAGTGAAATGTCTGAAAAGAACAAAGAGTTGCAAGAACAGCTTCAAGAGACCCAACACCTTGTAGGGACTCAACAACAAAAAATTGATGCACAAAATGAGGTGATCCAAAGATTGGAGGAGCAAGTAAAAAAGTTTGAGGAGTTCATGGCTAATTTTTCCATGCAACATCCATCAAGTTAGTATCTTTATTAGAGAACTTAAACATGGAGAAATAATTTTTTAGATTATCTTGATTTTGTTATTGGTTTTAGACTATTTTTGTTACTCCTTGTGTTAGGAAACACTTTGATTGTTACTTTAGTTTTATTATTATGAGATTTATTATTGGTTTGACTATTTCAGTTAGTTTTAAATATTTTCTTGTAGGATTAATTTCAGTTTACCCCTCTGAAGTTTGGGGGTGTCATCATTTCACCTCCCAACTCTCAATTTCACTTTTTTACCCCCTAAACTTTCCAATTTTTGTCTTCCGTGCCCAATTTTTGATGCTCAGTCCATCCAATTTGGACGTTAAATCCAAATGTTGAGGGCTAAAATGGTCATTTTATGACCGAATAATTATACAAAATAAGCCTTGAAAGAGGTGGGGTTCGAACCCCCCAAACTCCCCACCGATGGACAAGAGCTATCCTGAATATAAAATCTACAAACTTCATATTTATACTCTTTTTAGGCAAGGCCGAATAATTATACAAAATATATAAATCTTGGAAGACATGAGGTTCGAACCCCCAACCTCTCTCTTAAGAGCTCAACTCCCCACCACTGGAGCAAGAGCTATCCTCAATATATTATCTACAAACTTTATATTTATACTCTTTTTGGGCGAGACCAAATAATTAAACAAAATATATAAACCTTGGAAGACTTGAGGTTCGAACCCCCAACCTCTTTCGTAAGAGCTCAACTCCCCACCACTGAAGCACGAGTTGCCAATGACATAATTTATACAAACTTTATATTTATACTCTTCTTAGCTGATAGATTGAAATATTATCTTAGGTGATATATATATATATATCTTAATTTCTTAGGAAAGATATATACATATATATATATATATATATATATCTTAATATTTAAATCTATCACCTAAGAAGAGTATAAATATAAAGTTTGTAGGAATTATATCATTGGCAGCTCGTGCTCAAGTGGTGGGGAGTTGAGCTCTTACGAAAGAGGTTGGGGGTTCGAACCTCAAGTCTTCTAAGGTTTATATATTTTGTATAATTATTCGGTCTCGCCCAAAAAGAGTATAAATATAAAGTTTGTAGATAATATATTGAGGATAGTTCTTGCTCCAGTGGTGGGGAGTTGAGCTCTTAAGAGAGAGGTTGGGGGTTCGAACCTCATGTCTTCCAAGATTTAAATATTTTGTATAATTATTCGGCCTTGCCTAAAAAGAGTATAAATATGAAGTTTGTAGATTTTATATTCAGGATAGCACTTGCTTCAACGGTGGGGAGTTTGGCTGTTGTGAAAGAGGGTATAATTATTCGGTCATAAAATGACGATTTTAGCCCTCAATATTTGGATTTAACGTCCAATTTGGATGGACCGAGCATCAGCAATTGGGCACGGAATACAAAAATTGGAAAGTTTAGGGAGTAAAAAAGTGAAATTGAGAGTCGGGGGGGTGAAATGATGACACCCCTAAACTTCAGGGAGTAAACTGAAATTAATCCTTTCTAATAATATGGTAGAGAACAATCGGTGACAAAACCATATGTATTGTCAACATTTTCCTCTTAATAAGCAATCAATTGTAACGAAAAAGAATTTCCTCGCTATAGGCTATATAATGTATAACGACGAAAATAAATTTCATCGCTATACAATACACAACTTATGACGACAAAAATAAATTTTCTCGTTAAAGATTATAATATGTAAATTTCATCGTTATAGGTTATACAACTTACAACGACAAAAAGTAAATTTCCTCGCTATAGAATATAGTATATACCGCGATGAAAGTAAATTTTCTCACTATTAGACTATACAACATACAACGACAAAAGTAAAATTTCTCGCTATAGACTATACAACCTACAACGATAAAAGTAAATTTCCTCACTATAGACTATACAACCTACAATGACAAATGTAAATTTCCTCACTATAAACCAGATAACCTATATCGACAAATGTAAAGTTCCTCGTCATTGAATACCATTGGCGAGGAATACACCATATAACCTACATCGACAAATGTAAATTTCCTCGTCATTGAGTACCTTTGGCGATGAATAGTTTTCTCTCATACAAGATACATATAAAAAAGAAAATAAATATCCTCGTTAAAGATTGCTTATAGTGAGGAAAGAATTCCTTGCCAAAAGATACCTACAGCGACGAAAATGTTTTTTCAATTTTTTATTTATTTATAATTTCTAAATTATTTACATATCATTAGCGAGGAAATAATACTTTAGCGATGAAATTTATTTTATCGGGAAATATATTTAACGACTATTTTCTAGCCTTCAAAAATTTTTAGTGAGAAAAAAGTATGAGTTTAGGCAAGGAAAAAAATTGTAGCTAAAGAATAACGGCGAGAAAAAAATATTCATCGCGAAAAGGAATTGGCGAGGAAATAGTTTTTTTCTCGCGGAAACTTTTCTTGACCACCATACCGCAAGGAACTGGAGACCAAGATATTTTCCTCGCGAAAACACTACGGCGAGGAAATCTCAGTTTCCAGCGACGAATTTGTTCCTCACAAATTAGCATTTATGTTGTAGTGTATGTATCACAGTAGTTCTTCTACTACAACTTCTTGATCTGTCTAATTGAAGGCAGCAGAAGGATATGTAATGGCCATCTTGGCATGCGTTTAATGAAATCCACATTTCTTTCAAAAATAAAATAAAATAAATAAAGGCCAATTACATATAGGGTTATTTTTTAATGCTAATTAGCCAGAGGGCCACCAACTCTTTTTTTCCATCATAAGGCCACTACATTAAAAATTGTCTAAAATTTTAGATATAAAAAATTAACATATTTATGAAAATGCCACTAGAGTAAAAAGTAACCAATCATTCTCTCTCTCCTCTCCAGTGAGGTTTATGGCAACCTCCGGTGACTTCTGGCAAGGTTTCAGGCCAACAACTTTTGGTAAGATTTCTGGCTGTCTCCGACGAGGTTGCAAAAGCTACGGTCACCAACATCTAATTAGGTGAGATTTCCGACGAGGTCACAAAAGTTATTATCACCAACAACAAAAACTACTCCAACGAGAGATTTCCAAGGGCCTCCGACAAGTTCACAAAAGCTACTTGACTTGATGCACATTTACGCAAGCGTACATATTATTGTCAAGATAGGGAAATATTATGCCCAAGATTATTGTACCATGAGGATTAGTGGCTTACTCACAATCGTTGGATAGTCGGATTAAAGTCACAAAGCAAAAAAAGAAAAAGAAAATTAAATCAAAATGCTAATCAAAAGCACCAAACCTTAGAAATACTCGGCTTTGGCTCACATCAAGCCTATTCAAAGCCACTAACTTATAGCCTCAAGGTGGATGTGCATAAATGAGTAGATGAGTTCACTTTTTTAGAGTTGATTTTAAATTAACCAAAGGTAATGAAATGTAAAGCAACTAATAAAAATGCAAAGAAACTAATAAAAGTGTAAACAAAATAAATGAGAATGTTTGGTACTAGGGAGGCTCCTTCACCCAAATCTTATCTGTCGGAAGCTAATCTAATGTAGATGCAAATTTCCTACTTTGGCGATAGTCGTATCCAAGGCAGTTTAAGGCTCAAAGACCATATATTCTCATTTTGATACTATTGCGCCGGTTCAAAGGTCACACTAACTTAAATAGAGAGAGGTAGTGTAATGACCTCGATTTTTGTTATAATTTCTTCTGATTTTCTAGAAATTAATAAAGTCCTAGTTGGTACAAATTCTTGTTCTTGTGAGGATAACTACGTGTGTGTGTGTGTGTGTATTTACGTGAAATTTATATCTTGACGGTGTGGTATTCTGCTGAGTACAATAATTGTTATTATATTTATGTTATTGTTTTGAGAATTTACTCTTTTCGAGAAAGCAATATATTATGTGATTGTGGATTTATAGTCTTGAAAGAGTACTTTGAGTTATGGTGTAACATTTTTGGGTCTTGAGTGACCTCTTTAAATGTTTTGGTCTGTGGAGGTCGAGGGTCATATTAGTGACCGATGGCAGGTTTATCGGGAACCATACCTTTGGTTGGGTTATGGTTATGATTCAGTTAGAGCTCTAGTCTGTCTGGCATTGTACACTACTAGGAAAATAACAACACACACGGATTTACTGTATTTAAAAGCCACAGATATCCGTGCAAAATAAAAATACTAATAGATAACCGTATGAAATGAGCATAATTGGGCCCACAATAATTTATACAATAACAATATCAACGGAAATCCGTGTGAATAAACAACAGTAACAGATGTCTGTGTAAAAATGAAAAGATTTTCACACGGTTATCTGTGTGAATATCAATTCACACTGATTTCTGTATGTATTATAAATTATGTTATTTAGAAATCGTTAATTTTTTATGTTATGTGAATTATGGAGGGACGGATTTCCGTTACAATATAACAGTAACAGATGTCTGTGTAAAAACTAAAATATTTTCACACAGTTATCTGTATGAATATCAATTCACACTGATTTCTGTATGTATTATAAATTATGTTGTTTAGAAATCGTTAAATTTTTATGTTATGTGAATTATGGAGGGATGGATTTCTGTTACAATAAGTTTTTGGTACAGATTTCTTTGTGAAATGAGTAACACACGAATATCTGTGTAAAATGTTAACACGGAAATCCGTGTAAAAAAACAACAGTAACAGATGTATGTGTGAAAACTAAAACATTTTCACACGGTTATATGTGTGAATATCAATTCACACTGATTTCTGTACGTATTATAAATTAGTTTATTTAGAAATCGTTAATTTTTTTATGTTATGTGAATTATGGAGAAACGGATTTCCGTTGCAATAAGTTTTTGGTATAGATTTCTGTGTGAAATGAGTAACACACGAATATCCATGTGAAATGTTAACACAAAAATCCGTGTGAAATGTTAACACGGAAATCCGTGTGAAAAGAACAATTAGCTATAGAATTCCATGTAAACAATCGAATGATAGTTATTAATTAACGAGGTAAATACACACGGATATCAGTTGCAAATGTGTATGTATTTCACACGGATTTCCGTGGGAATTCTATTTGTAATTAGCAAATCGATCAAACACTACAGGAAAAAGGTAAATCTCACCCTCTCATATCAAAGGGTAAACCCCGCTCTCTCTGTCTCTCTCTCGACCTCCCCAGCACCGCCGTGATGACGCAGTACGACGTCCCACCACCGTCACCGATTACAGCAAGAGGTTACTTCAGCATAAGGAGCTCAAATCTGGAGTCCGCGGAAGTCAGATTCGCACTCCAAATCCTCCTTATTCATGTTCGACTCTACATCTGCAACCGGAGAGCGTCTCTTTCACCATCGGCGAATCAGCTCACAAGCAATTCGAAAGTCCAACGGTATGCTTCGATTTAGGTTTTCTCATCTTTCTTCTGCTGAATTTGGTTCAGTATTCAGATATTGCATCTTCTTCTTTTTTTTTGTTACAAAGGGGACCTAAGGAGGCCCAGAAAACAAAACAAAACTAAAAATTAGCTAAGTATGACCACTAGAAGGTCCGACACCAGATCTTCTAACTCTAGTAGCTCCATCAAAATCTTTAAGAAAAGCATTAGCAGCATGAACAGGAGGAGCATCAAATTCGATGACTCCATAAGCATGATCAATGCTATTCTTAGCAAGGCAATCTGCCACCATATTGCATTCACGATAGATGTGCTTTAGGGAGAAAGATTGAAACTTCTTGATCAAAGCATTACAGCAATCAATCAGAGAGCCAAGAGGATGGATAGAAACATCACTATCAAGAATAAGTTTCACCAAAATTGCAGAATCCGACTCAACCTCGATCTTAGTAATATGACAAGCAAGAGCTTGCCTAAGGCCATAATACAAACCCCATGTTTCTGCATCCAAAACCTCACTAATGCCTAGGTTTACTTGAAACCCTTTGATCCAATCTCCAGAGGAAGATCTGATAACACCACCAGCACTAATTTTGCCAGACAAACTATTTCTAGTACCATCAACATTCAATTTACAAAAACCAATGGGAGGTTTTAACCAATTGAGTAAGTTGAGATTATAAGCCTTATCTAAATCCACCTTAGTCTGAGCATTAATCCATTCAGTAGCAGCAGAAGAGATCAACATACCAAGGTTTGTAGGAATTTGAAATTGGGCATCGAAAACAAACTTGTTTCTCCACTTCCAGATATACCAACAAATAAAGACAAAGACTGAGCACCACTGAACTCCAGCGCTTGTTTTAGTAGTGCAGTGGAGATGAGCATTTAACCAGCAGATTTAGGCAAAGAGAAGGAGTTCCATATACGATAAACAGCAGGACAATCTTTAAAAAGATGAGATAATGACTCACTGGCTGTGTGACAAATAGGACAAGAGTCGTCATGAGTAAGATGTCTTCTAGCTCTCTGCACATTAGTCAGGAGCTTCCCATTACAGAGCACCCATAAAAAAGTCTTCAGCTTCGGGGGAATCCGCAGACTCCAGATGAATTTCCAAGGAGAGTTATTCTCAGTATAATCATTAAAAAAGATACCATAGGCAGACTTTACAGAGAAAGAACCATTCGAAGTGCAACCCCAAATTTGAATGTCATCTCCACAACCATCAAACCCAGGAGGAATGTGAACAATTTGATTAACAATACCAGAAGGAAGAAGCGAGAATAGCAGGTCAATGTTCCAACCATTAGCATCCCAAAAAGATCATAGAGTAATATTGCTATCAATAAAGGCACCAGGAAGAGCATAGTGTATGAGTGGTAGAGGAGGTAGCCAAATATCAGTCCAGAATTTAATTTTCTTGCCATCTCCAACTCTCCAAATAAGTCCTCGTTTCAATAAATCGGCTCCATGGGAGACATTTTTCCATGTACTTGAACAATCCTTTGTATAGTGGTAATCCTTGTCAAAGAGATCATCATTTTTAAAGTACTTTTCTCTATAAATTGAGGCTCACAAACCAGGGTCATTTTGAAAGATCCTCCATCCAGCCTTGGCTAGCATTGTCTGATTTATATCAGTAGCTTTTTTTACTCCAAGACCTCCAAGAGATTTAGGCAAGCAAACAATATCCCAGTTCACAAGATGCACCTTTTTCTTGCTCTCTAAATCACCCTAAAGGAAGTTTCTATTTATTTTGTCCAAATCATCACAAATTGACATAGGTAATGTAGCAGTTTGCATGGCATAATTAGGAATGGCAGCAGTCACAGACTGAATTAGAGTTAATCAACCAGCTAAGCTCAAATTTTTGCATTTCCAAGCCGAAAGTCTACTTTGAACCTTATCAAGAATACTGGCATATGTAAATTTATTGACTCTTGAGTGAATGAGTGGCATACCTAGGTATTTTCCCAAATTAAAAGTGAGAGGAGACCCACAAATGGAACTGATATCAGTAGCAATGTCATTATTAGTATTAGGAGAACAAGAAATAAGAGATTTTTCATAACTCACTGCTTGACCAGATAACGAGCAAAAAATATCAAGGCATTTCTTGAGTATGCAGGCCCGTTCAACAATAGCTTCAGAGAAAAGCATGAGATCATCCGCAAAGAATAAATGGGAAATTTGAGGTCCAGATTGTGAAGCTCTCACAGCTTTCCAAGCCCCAACATTAACAGTCGACTGAATT
>LYNE01002075.1:37997-48200 GCA_001662545.1 Rosa x damascena | reverse complement strand
ACCTCTTTATCTCATTCTACATCTTCAAAATCTTAAGCATCTAATTCTTCATCCGCACCACCTAAGCATGTGCATTTTGGCCCCACTACTTCTTTATCATCACCTAGGGATCTACATCAAGGGGGGAGGAATAAGGCGGAAGCTACTTCATCTACTTCTATTGATACACATGGTTCATCCTCGGGTTTAAATTCTAATGGTTCACCGCCTATTTCATCATCTAGTGAGCATCGGGATCTACATCAAAGGGGAAGTAATAAGGAGGAAGACTATTCTCATGTACCTTTGGATTCTAGGGATAGGAGTGGACCGATCCATTCTACACTAGGCGAGGCCTTGAGGGCTAAGAACCCTAGTGGGACGGTTACCACCCTTAGGGGTTCAAGGGGGAGTCTCACTTTTTCTCCACCTCTTGATTTAAACTCATCGGAGCTTAGACTTCCCTATCCACAAGTTAAGTGGGCTCAAGATCAAAAGAAGCGGAAGGAGACACAAAAGCAAGAGTTCATTGAGCTATTCAAGTCCGTTAACATTAATATCCCATTACTTGATGCCATCAAGCAAGTACCGGCCTATACAAAATGCTTGAAGGACATGTGCACCAGTAAGAGAAAGTTTGTGGAGAATGAAGATATATATTTAAGGGAGCAAGTCTCGGCCGTACTTCAAAGGAGGTTGCCTCCTAAGCTTAGTGACCCCGGATATTTTACTATTCCATGCACCATTAGGTCACGAAACTTTGATCGAGTATTATTGGACTTGGGGGCTAGCATCAACCTTATGCCATATGATTTTTACAAGACTTTGTCATTGGAACCAATTAAGCCTCTAAAGATTAAGCTTAAGATGGCGGATAGGAGTATCAAGTACCCTCGTGGAGTGGTGGAGGATGTTCTTGTCAAGGTAGATGAGATTTATGTACCAACCGATTTTGTTGTACTTGACATGGACCCTCCTTATGAGGATGATGATGACGAGTTACCTATCATTTTTGATAGAGCATTTATGGTGACTGCAGGGGTCAAGATTGATGTTAAGAAGGGTTTACTCACAATGACAGTATTTGACACTACTATTGGGTTTCAAATTTTTGATGCTATGGGGAGTCCATTATATCATCTTAATGATTGCTTTCGGATTGATGTTATGGATGATATTGTTGGGAAGAACTTTATTGAGCATTCATCGACTGATTACATGGAGACTTGCATTGCTCAAGGTGGAAGCGAATTTGCGAGTAAGGAGCATGTTGAGGCTATTGCACACTTAGAGGCATTGACACCATATTTTCCTAGACGTGTTCCACTAGTTTTACCTTTGCCACCTTCTACTACACTACCTATTCCTTCATATGAGACCCCTCCAGATTTAGAGCTGAAGACTTTACATTCGACTTTGAGATATGCATTTCTAGGGGAGGAGAGCACATTACCGGTTATTGTCTCGTCGAAGTTGAGTAAAGTTGAGGAAGATAAGCTTCTGAGGGTGTTACGTGAGCATAAGAGAGCTATTGGTTGGACCATTGCCGATATCAAAGGCATTAGTCCATCCAAGTGTCAGCATCACATTTACTTGGAGGAGGGGTGTAAGCCCACACGAGAGGCTCAGAAGAGGTTAAATCCTCTCATGATGGAGGTAGTGAAGAAAGAAATTATTAAGCTTCTAGATGTTGGAGTCATTTTCCCGATTTCTGATTCACCTTGGGTTTCACCAATTCAAGTTATCCCCAAGAAGGGAGGAATTACAGTAGTGCAGAATGAGAAGGGTGAAGATGTGCCACAGCGAGTTCAGAATGGTTGGAGGGTTTGTATTGATTATAGGAAGCTTAATGGAGCTACAAGGAAGGATCACTTTCCACTACCTTTCATTGATCATATGTTAGAGAGACTAGTAGGTCATAGCCACTATTGCTTCTTAGATGGATATTCGGGGTATAATCAGATTGCTATTGCTAAGGAAGATCAGGAGAAGACTACTTTCACATGCCCGTTTGGTACTTTTGCATATAGGAGGATGCCTTTCGGACTTTGCAATGCACCTGCTACTTTTCAGAGGTGTATGATGACATTGTTCCATGACATGACTGAGCACTTTATGGAGATATTTATGGATGATTTCTCGATTCATGGTGATTCCTTTGATGATTGTCTTCGACACTTAACCATTGTTCTAAAACGGTGTGAGGAGACCAATTTGGTCCTCAATTGGGAGAAGTGCCACTTTATGGTGGAAGAGGGTATTGTATTAGGGCATGTAGTATCATCACGTAGCATTGAGGTGGATAAGGCGAAGATTGAGTTGATTTCTAGTTTACCACCACCGAAGAATGTGAAAGGGGTTAGGAGTTTCCTTGGGCATGCAGGCTTTTATAGACGTTTTATTCAGGATTTCTCTCGGATCACTAAGCCATTGTGTGACTTGCTAGGCAAAGATGTGCCATTTGATTTCACTTCAAAGTGTTTACAGGCTTTTGAGCTACTTAAGGAGAAGTTGACTCATGCACCTATCATGATTGCACCTGATTGGACTAGACCATTTGAATTGATGTGCGATGCTTCAGATTTTGCTATAGGGGCTGTTTTGGGTCAAAGGATTGAGCGAACACTCCATGTGATATATTATGCTTCCCGGACTTTGAATGATGCTCAAGTCCACTACACTACGACCGAGAAGGAGCTTCTTGCATTTTTGCATTGGAGAATTTTCGGAGTTATCTTCTTGGGAGTAAGGTGATTGTTCACACGGATCTTGCGACAATGAAATATTTGTTGAGCAAGAAGGATGCCAAGCCCCGTTTGATTAGTTAGGTGTTATTACTCCAGGAGTTTGATATAGAGATCAAGGATAAGCCGGGTAGAGAGAACCTTGTTGCAGATCATTTGTCTAGACTTGAGCATGGCAGAGACTCTTCTGATATACCATTGATTGAGCATTTTCCCGATGAGTACTTATTCAGTGTTGACACTGAGATGCCTTCGTTTGTAGACTTTGTGAACTATTGGGCTAGCAATTGTACTTTCATTCCGGATAACTATGATGCACAGGCCAGGAAGAAGTTTCTTAGAGATGCTCGGTCATATATTTGGGATGACCCGTACTTGTGGAAGGTGGGTAAAGACCAGGTGATTAGACGATGTATTCCTCAATGGGAGGCCCCTGAGATTATTTCATTGTGTCACTCATCTCTATGTGGAGTTCATTTTGGTGGGAGGAGGACAACTTTCAAGATCCTTCAGTCCGGTTTCTTTTGGCCTACTTTGTTTCGAGATTGTCATTCTTTTGTACTTCAATGTGATAGATGCCAGAGGACTGGGAATATATCCTCCAAGGACCAAATGCCTCTCACTAACAGTCTAACATTATGGAGGTTGAGATTTTTGATTGTTGGGGCATAGACTTTATGGGACCGTTTCCAAAGTCTCATGGGAATGAATATATCATAGTTGCGGTTGATTATGTTTCAAAGTGGGTTGAAGCCAAGGCCGCACGGAAGAATGATTCTAAGGTAGTCACCAAGTTCTTGAAAGAGCATATTTTCTCTCGATTTGGGACTCCTAGGATTATTATTAGTGATGGTGGTACACATTTTATCAACCGGACTTTTGATGCTTTATTGAGGAAATATGGGGTAAAGCATAAGGTTGCCACACCTTACCACCCTCAAACCTCCAGTCAAGTGGAGGTGTCAAATAGGGAGATTAAGAGAATTTTAGAAAAGATGGTCAACTCTTCTAGGAAGGATTGGGCTAGTAAACTTGATGATGCTTTGTGGGCCTATCAGACCGCATATAAGACTCCTATTGGCATGCCTTCTTTCCGCTTGTGCTATGGAAAGAATTGTCACCTTCCGGTCGAGCTTGAGCACAAAGCTATGTGGGCTATCAAATTTTTGAATTTTGACTTGGAAGCAAGTGGTGAGAAGCGTGTACCTACATGTGCCAGAACAAGCATAATTAGCTATAATGAGCCACGCTCATGGTACCGCCAGAGGTACCGACTCCCACCAAGAGGGTAACCTGTGAAGGCACGACCAGGCGGACTACCGTTCGAACCCTGGACCGCCCCCAGATCACCCCTGACGCGCCGCCACGGGCTGCGTCGAGATGGCATCAGAAGCTCCAGACGCTGGAAATCGAAGCACATCAGTCCCACATTGGAAACAAGAAGAAGATCAACCTCTTCTTCACCTATAAAAGGTTCTCTCCTCTCTTCTCATTAATTACGAAATTACTACTCATTTATTGTGATGCTGCTTGTATACAGTGACTGACTTAGGCATCGGAGAAGCGAAGACCGCCCAACGCGGTCTCCCTCTGACGCCCTGTCTCTCGTGTTGCTGCAAACGGAAATCATCTAATCCTCGGAGTAGCGGTCCGCCCACCGGACCCGCGTTAAGCAAAGAATCGGCTACCGCCGGACCTGAGCATTAACATTGGCGCCGTCTGTGGGAATCCTTGA
This sequence comes from Rosa x damascena, assembly GCA_001662545.1. Taxonomy (NCBI): domain Eukaryota; kingdom Viridiplantae; phylum Streptophyta; class Magnoliopsida; order Rosales; family Rosaceae; genus Rosa; species Rosa x damascena. Next base: position 43,742 of record LYNE01002075.1, on the reverse strand, counting down.
ACAAAAGGACATCCCGCCATAATCACCATGACTAACGGTAGCGGGGAAGACGCTGACGAGCAGGCAGATCAGTCCGCCATTCCCCACGCGCATTATTCACCACCCCGGTCAACCCCGGCGGTGAGACAAACCCAGGTAGCAGCCGCCCGCCAGGCCAAGACCTCGCCTCTCTATATGAGCTAGCATTGGTGGATCTTCACAAGGCAAATAGAGAGCGTGAACAAGAACGCAAGGAGAAGGCCGAGGTCCAAAAGCAAGTGGCCACGCTTGTGTCCTGCTTTGATGAGCTAAAGAAAACGCTGGAGGCAACGGCCAACCCGGTACGAAGTGAGCAGTCACGAAGCACCAGGCACAGCTGACCCGGCATAGGAGCATTGATACCAGCACCAGTTGTGCATATGCAGGTCCCGCTGCACCCACCAGAGCTAGCGGGAATGGGACCACCCCCTGTACCCCAGCTAATGTTGGAAAAGGAAGCAGAGTCATCACTGCACACTCACCGCTCGAGACCTTGGGCAAGAACAGAGGGAAACCCACCCGCTCCCAGGCGAGGATCAGTTCAGCGGAGTACCAGGCTAGACCCCGCCGGCGTTGCAACCGCTCAAATACTGGAAAGGATGCAACAATTGGAACAAAGGTTAATCCGGGCGGAATCAGGAACCCCAGCACCAACTTCAAATCCACTTTTCGGGTCCAGGCCAGGACCATTTACCGCTGCAATTTTGCTGGCCATCAGACAGGCTTATGCAAAGACTCCAAAAATGTCACATTATAGCGGTAAGACTGATCCCTTCACCCATATGGACACCTTCAAGAAAGTCACCAACAACAAGGGATTCGATGACGCCACCCTGTTTCACCTGTTCAGTGAAACACCGGACAATGAGGCAATGAATTGGTTCTTCGAATGGCCGCCGGGATCCATTGACTCATTCCAGGCATTATCGCACGCTTTCCTTTCCCGGTTGATCCTACTGTCCGCCGGGCACCACAACACAAGCCAATTGTTCAACGTCAAGCAGGGAACGGAGGAAACACTGAAGGCGTTCGTCATAAGGTGGCGAGCGGCGGCATCTCAATGCCGTGATCTTGATAAAACAATGGCTTCAGCGGCTTTTAAGCAGGGACTCCTCAAAGGGCCATTTCTCTATCACCTCAACTACAATCATTCAAATGAGGTATACGACCACCTCATGAGTGAGGCGGTCATTGATGCCCAAGCAGAATTCATCACATATGGAGAGACCCCACCGCCACCGGCAGCATTGGCAAAGTCAGTACAACCCTCCTCCAGTCAGCAGGGGACCGCTAACAAAACCCCCAACACTCCGCCAACTGACAAAAAGCGGGAATGGCAGCAGGGCCAGTACCAAAACAAGTGACAGAAGGACCAACACTACAAGGGGAACCGCCCATCCCATGGGGACAACCACAACAAACATACGGAGTCTTCCCAGCGGTATGCAGTGTTCACAGTCCTCACGGCCTCGTATGAAGAAATATACAATCAGTGCAAGGATCAGATCCCACCACCGCCCCCGGGGAAGTACCCAAAAATAGGAAAGCCAAGAAACACTGGCAGGTGGTGCAAATACCACGAAGACAGCGGTCACAATACCAACAGCTGCAACGCCCTCAAAACGGCCATTGAGACCTTGTACCGTAACGGCAAGCTTGATCAGTTCAAGGTGCGCCAACCGCCACCTGTGATCGCCGACATTGAGCCCATGGGCCGCATCAACACCATCGACGGAGGTGCTCCAATCACCAACATGTCTCACAGAGCTAGAAAGTGTTATGATTGAGCTAATCACCTAAAGGAAGTCTGCAACATCCGCTATGAAAGATCCGCCAAACTCCCAAGGGCTGGTTGGGAGCCTATTACCTTCTCAGAGGAGGAGGAACGCGGATTGCATCTGCCCCATGACGATCCTTTCTTGATCGACGCCATTCTCGGCAAAATGTCAGTGGGAAGAATCCTGGTTGATAGCGGGTCCGCTGTCAGCGTTATATTTAGTGGTTGTTACAACGACCTTAAGCCGAACAGAAAGTTGCTCCAAGATCATGAACCATTGCTCAGCTTCTCCGGTGACGTCACCCAACCTCTGGGTTCTGACTATATGCGGCTAGTTATCGGTACTAGTCCATGTTTGGCCGAAATACATACGGAGTTCATAATTGTCGATTGTTTCAGCTCATATAACGCCATCATTGGTCGGCCAGCGCTCAACAAACTCAAGTGCATCATCGCTGGATACATGCTGCTCATGAAATTCCCCACACCCAATGGCACAGGCTGTGTCAAGGGAAGTCAACAGTTGGCACGCCAGTGTTATTCTACTACTATAGCAAAATCAACCCGCCGCCATGAGATCCTAGCAGTAGGCAGTCAGGCACCGCCACCAAACATTTTTGAGGACCCTAGGGAAGACGAAAAGAAGTACGTAAGGAAGGAGCCGGTAAACCCAGAAACATCACTGAAGGTTTTCAGCATCTCTGATGAGCACCCTGAGCAGACAGTCCACATAGGCGCTCAATTAGACCCAGAGCTGGCGGCGGAGCTCACTCAGTTCCTACATGACGATGCTACGGTCTTTGCCTGGTCATATGCAGACATGCCAGGTATCTCCCCTGAAATCATCTCACACAAGTTGAGCATCAAACCATCCTTCTACCCTATCAAACAAAAACGCAGAGCCTTCGACGAAGAGAAGTACCGCGCTATAAGAGAAGAGGTTGCCAAGCTCCAAGGCATTGGGTTCATCCGCCAGGTCATCTATCCCCAGTGGATTTCCAACCTGGTTATGGTGAAAAAGGCTAGCGGCAGGTGGAGGATGTGCGTCGACTTCAAAAATCTTAACAAGGCATGCCCGAAAGACAGCTTCCGACTACTCCGCATTGATCAACTCGTCGATGCAACCGCTGGACACGAGCTCCTCAGCATGATGGATGCGTTCTCTGGCTATAACCAGATCAGGATGCATCTCGACAACAAAGAGTGCACCACCTTCACCACCGACAAAGGCCTGTACTGTTAAAATGTGATGCCTTTCGGTTTGAAGAACGCAGGGGCAACTTATCAGCGACTGATGAACGCCATGTTCGCGGAACATCTGGGCAAGATAATCGAGATCTACATAGACGACATGTTGGTCAAGAGTATTAAAGCCAGCGGACATGTGCCAAACCTAAAAATCATAGTAACCATCCTCCTGACCTATGGTATGCGCCTCAACCCAGAAAAATGTTTCTTTGGCGTCACCGCTAGCAAATTTTTGGGGTTTATTGTCAGTGAGCGGGGCATCGAGGCCAACCCTGACAAGGTGCAGGCCATCCTCAACTTAAAAGACCCATAATGGAAGGTGCACGTCCAATGCCTCCAGGGCAAGCTAACTGCCCTGTCTCGATTCATCTCCAGACTGACCGACAGGTGCACCCCATTTTTCAAAGTCCTTAAGACAACCCACAAGAAGGTCATCGATTGGAACCCAGAGTGCCAGGCGGCATTCCAAGGCCTGAAGGAATACCTGGCGGCAGTTCCACTCCTCTCCATTCCTGTGCAAGGAGAAACATTATACATTTACTTAGCGGTATCTCAGTCGGCGGTGAGCTGCGCCATAGTCAGGCGGGAGGGCCAGGACGAGCTCCCGGTGTTCTATGCCGGTAGGGGCATGAACCGAGTAGAAACACGGTATCCTCCCTTGGAGCAGCTTGCTCTCGCACTCATCGTTGCCGCCAGGCGTCTCCGCCAGTACTTCCAAGCCCATACAATCCATGTGTTAACCAATCAACTGCTGAGACAAGTAATGCAGAACCTTGAACATTCGGGGCGCCTCAGCAAGTGGGCCATCGAGCTTAGCGAGTTTGACATAGATTATAAACCACGAACCGCCATGAAGGGCTAGGCGGTGGCAGACTTCATTGCTGAGCTCACCGAGCGTCAGCCCGAATCCAAGATAGATCTACCGCCCGGAATGGAAATGGTGACAGCCGAGGAACCGGCTCCCCAACAATCAGACTGGAACCTACACGTGGACGGTTCAGCTTGCTCCAAGGCCAGCGACCCCGGAATCATCTTAACAGGACCAGGGGGTCTTAGAGTCGAATACGCGTTGAAATTCAACTTCAAAGCTTCCAACAACATGGCGGAATATGAGGCACTCATTGCCGGCCTACTCCTCGCCATTGATTCAGGGGCCGACAGTGTCAACATCTTCAGCGACTCTCAGTTGGTCGTTAACCAGGTCAACGACAGCTTTCAAGCCAAGGACCAGCAGTTAGCGACATACTTAGGGTACGCCAAGACGCTGCTAAAAAAAATCAAGTTCCATACCATCACACAAATCCCCAGGGAAAAGAACGCCAAGGCTGATTCATTGGCAAGACTGGCAACCGCTCAACCACACCAGAGTCCAGCGGACACAAGGGTAGAGTCTCTGGACAGGCCAAGTATCACAAAAACCCTCGCGGAGATCTTTAACATTGAGGCCAATCCTTGCTGGATGGACGAAATTATTCTGTACAAACGCAACGGGACATTGCCAGAGGACAAGATCAAGGCGCGACAGCTCCAGCGGAGAGCAACCCGTTACAACATGCAGAGCAACAAACTTTACCGCCAAGGATTCACTCACCCCAACCTCTGCTGTTTAACCCCAGAGGAGGGAAAGGTCGTGCTGGCAACAATACATGGCAGAGAATGCGGAAATCATTCAGGCGCCAGATCCTTGGCTAATCGCACAATGCGACAAGGCTACTTTTGGCCTACGCTTGGTGATGACGCCCGGCGGATAACAAAATCTTGTCACAAATGCCAACAATATGCTGATCTTCAACATGCCCCGGTGGAACCTCTATCAGTTATCGTCGGTCCCTGGATTCACTCAACGTGGGGCCTGGACTTGATGGGAAAATTCCAAACCGCCAAAGGTCAGTTCAAATACATCATTGTCGCCATCGACTACAACAGCAAATGGATAGAGGCAGAGCCCCTAACGACAATAACTACCGCCAAGGTAATTCACATCCTCTGGAAGAACATCTACTGCCAATACGGTGTCCCACATGCAATCATCACAGACAATGGCACACAGTTCAATAATAAGGAACTCATCTCTTTCACCGCCAACCTGGGCACCAAGATGCGTTTTGCATCAGTCGCTCACCCCCAAACCAACGGCCAGGTCGAGGCGGCAAACAAGATAATCAAGAAGCTGTTGCAGGAGAAGCTCGATAGGGCCAAGGGTTTATGGGCGGAGAAGCTTCCAGAATTTCTATGGGCCATCAGGACAACCCCAGCTTCCGCCACAGGTGAAACCCCCTTTTGTATGATGTTCGGAACTGAGGCCGTCCTGCCTATCGAGGTAACCCAACCAACAGCTAGGGTCGAAGGCTACTGCCCCAAGACCAATAGCGACGGCGTTAACCTCGACAGGGATCTCCTAGAGGAAAAACGAGAAGCAACCCATTTGCGCAATCTCCAGAACAAGCGACGGGTATCGCGTTTCTACAACGCCAGGGTCAAAGCCCGCAACCTCAAACTGGGAGACTGGGTAATGAAAGAAGTCATACCACCGCCAACAAAACTCCGCCCAACTTGGGAAGGTCCATACAAAATTGTAGAGGTCGCGAGCCCAGACACCTTCTACTTAATGGACAAGGATGGCGTCACAACGACCCACCCCTGGAATACCGAGCACCTTCGGTATTACTACAAATAGCCATACCGCTACCCAAGAGCATCTT
>LYNE01002075.1:0-11443 GCA_001662545.1 Rosa x damascena | reverse complement strand
AAACCAAGCTTGAACAACACAGTGAAGAGGTAAGGATGGGAAATAAATACATATGATTAAGAACTACAGTTTCATATGTATCATTAGATCGTAGAATTACCAATTGTGTACCTCAAGAAAAGGGCGTCTGCATCAAAGAATCCCTGAAGTACAGTGGCTAAATGAGTTCATTTTCACCATCACTTCCAGTCACAAAGAAGTAAAGGTCTTGGACAAACTTATATAAAACGTTGCACTTGAACATCATAACCTCCGCAGCAAAAGATACAATAGTAAATTATGAAGACTGCAATTCTAGTGACTAGCCTTCCTGCACGCGCCTTGCGCGTGCGGAAGAACTGCGCTTGCGCGTGCAAACCTTCATTTATGTTGACGGAATTTTATTGCCTTAATACTCTCATACTTGACTTGATCGGTAGTTTAATCTCCTCAAAAACATAGACAGACCAACACAAACTTGAACTCTTTTGGCTATATGTGGCACATGCCAAATATTTTGTTTATTTTACTGTGATTTTGAGAATCATTTTCTATCGTGTATTTGTTGATAATCAATAGGTTTTTAATTTGCAGTAAATGCAATAAGAAAATATATTTTACATTGTAGTCTTTTTCCGGCCACAAATATCAACATTTTATATCAAATCAATTTTCATAAATAGAAAACAAATAAGATTCCTTTACATAACCATACAACAAATAACTGAATAAGATTAATGTCGGTAAGAAAAAAAATATAAATGAAGATCATGATAGAACATGACTTTTGACATAATTTTTAAAGAGAATATTTTTATTTCATTGCCCAGTACCATCTACCACAATGATTATGAACAACTCTATAGCTACCACCACATTGCTTTAGGCAGTAGTAGTTCAAGCTGCGAGGCTTTCTAGCTCTAGTTCCCATCCCTAATGACAGCTTGTAACCTCTTCCCCCGGGAAAGAACATCTCTGGTTTTTAAACCTGCCATTGTTGCAAACAAATTACCAACCAAGGAAGATATCTGGATTACAATTGTCGTTTGTTCCCTAATCACCGTGGTGATGTATCAACATGAAATTTACGCCACCAATTCTTCAATCCAAATTATGATCTCACCCTGCACCAAACTAAAAAGAAACAGTATATTTACTCAAAGTAAATATGATCTATCGGATTAATTAGAAAACACTTGCGCTTGCCTTAACAACATAGACATGAGCAACATCAAGACAACAAAATAATAAAAGAAAAAGAAGTCATGCCTACTTTACTAAACACAATTTGTCGGTTATTCAGCCACTACTAACTTTGCATACCCAAACCCACTCTGCTTGCAGCATAAGAAAGCAAGAAACCACAAACATAAGCCAAAGCACCTAAAAAGAGAGAGAAGATCGAAAACATGAAGAAGAAGGAAAGAAGTTTCAGTTCCTTCGTTCTTTCCCTTCCCTTGTAATCTTTTCTTTTTTTCCTCAATTTCTTTGTTCCTTCCCTTGCCTTGTAATCTGCACAGGAAAATGCAAAATCATTTTGAAATCCAAGAGCCAAAACCTCTAAATCTGAATCACTTCCTAGTTCCTACGGATGTAGTCCATAGAACGTGTACCTTATGTTACTGATAGCAGCAAAATTGACAAAGAAAAATAGAAAAATGGATAGATTCTAGAAATCAATCAAAACATAACCTTAAAAGCTTCCTTCAATATCCACCTTAATTCCTCACAGCTTCGATCAATTCCTCCTTAATTGCTCACTGAATCTCCCGCTACACATATAACAGCACCAATAGCATACCTCCCCTGTCAAATGAATGCACACAAAATTAATCAAAAATTTAGGGTTTTAGGGCAAAAGGAAACTACAAACCAATGGAACTGCTAATAAAGCATGAAATAGCATACCTAATAAGAATTTCAATCGGAGAAATTTGATTGTCTTCTTTTCCTCTTTCTGGGCAGGCCGTTCACCTTTCTCCTATTTATAAACTCAATCGTGGTGAGTCCATCTCCCAATTTTGCGCCGATAAAATTCCACATTCATCTTCAGATAGCGCTCTTTCTGGCGTAAGTGCGGTTTCTGTTTTTCCCACGTCTGCCTTCGTCTGTTCATCTCTCCCCAATTATGTATTCTTTTTTCCTTTTCCTTTTGTTTTTTACGATAATAGCCCTCATGTTTGTTTTTCAAAATTAACAGAACGGGGTTAAATCTGGTAGTTCAAAATTTGGTGAAGCTTTTAGACGCCTTGCTTTATTGTAGTAGAGATATAACATGACTTTTTGTAGCATATCAATAAAAGAAAATGAAAAAGAAAAAATCGGGGCACTGTATGTATTTCAATGATATCATTGTTGCATACCTTTTATCCATGCATTTGTCTTTGGTCTTTATCAACATAGATTTTTCAAGCTAGCTTTGTAGCATTTGTTGGCCAATTATTAGAGTATGTAATACACTTCCTTTCACAGTCTAGAAGAAGAATGTTCTTCTAGATGAAATAAAAATCGAGATCAGTATAATATGTGTAAGGATCAATCCAAATCCTATACACAATTAGCCTAATGGATCCATTCAATACATATCATATGTTCTATTTCAATGGCATCAAGCTTCTATTCATCATGGCAATCCAAATTCATACACCAAAGCAACGCTTACATACTATACCAAAAGTCTATCAGCTTCAAGCTAAAGTCTAATTGATCCTTGCCAGAATTCACAATAGCACTTTATCCTTGCATCTTAATTGTGATTGAACATTACTCACCATTTGTAAGGTGTCTAATTGATTTCCGAATCAGTGAAACCCCAAAATCAGCATAATTTCTCATACACATCAGTTGGTGACTTCAGGTATCAATTATCAAGCTTGTAAAGTACATGAAATCTGAAACTGGGGAACCACAAAAGGAATTTAAAATTCAAACTGAACTGTTTTGCTCCTAATAAAATGAAATACAAAGATCTGTTGTTGTGAACTCAAAATAATCACAGCTTAGTTCCCAATAAATTGCACTGAAGAAATCGATAGAGTTAATTCGTGCAATACTTGTTTATATGAATGTATATGAATGGACTGTACCCTTTACTGTTTGTACACAATTTCATACATTCATACTTGTTTTCCAAGAAGGCACACATATAAATGGACTGTACCTTTCTCTATCCAAGCAATGAAATTTCTACTCGTGCGAAATGAAAAGCAGAAATTAGCAAGAAACATAAGAATACAAAAACGTGTGTTGGGAGAGAGGACTGAGTGAAACAAAAGAAAGCTCCTACTAAACCATCACTGGAAAAAGTAACAAACAGAAAGAATTACTATACCTACGCATCTATATTCGTAGCTGAAACAACTGTGTAACATGTCAAGATCTTAATTTTTAGCCTTAAAAGATGCTTCTAAGTTTTAAAAAGAAACTTCAGAACCATGACCTGTGGTGTATTAAAATGTAACCCAATTGATAAAGAAGCAAGTGCAAAATGAACCGGAGCGAAACAGGAGTTGAGGGAGGGGGAAAGATCTCATCGACCTTTGGCTAGAAAACCCAGAAAGAAAACCGAATCAAAATTAGATCTTGAGCCCTAAACAGAACCAAACGAAATCTACCCAAATCAAATCAAATTCGCACAATACCAAATTAAATGAAAGATCAACACAATCGATTAGCATATGAGAGACAACTGGCGATAAAAAATCGCATAATCGGTCGGGTACAACAGAACTTCAGATTAAAACTTAAAAGAAATCTAGGGGTTTTAGAGTTTCGAAAAAATCACCTTATTCTCTCTGACGATTCTTTCGGACCTCGACTATGTCTTGTTCTAGGCGCTGCGGAGCTTGGCCAAGAGAGATAGAGAGAGAAAGAGAGCGCTTGGCATGGGCGAGAAGAGAGACAGAGAGAGTTTGGGCGTGATAGAGACAGAGCGTTGGGTGAGAGAGGTTATTTAGGGCTGCAGATCGGGATGTTAGTGAGGGAAATAGAAACAAGTTTTGCGACGGCAAGAGGAAAAAGCGTAGCAATTCATTAAAAAGTTACTAGGGTAAAAATTTTCCGTCGCAAATGATAAGACTTAATCGCGACGGAACATTTTCCGTAGCAATAAGGTCTCAATTGTGACGGCAACCGTTGCCGAAGTAAAAAAACGAAGCAATTGCAATTTTTTTTAGTAGTGTACACACTATGGCTGGGTTCGAATCCCAGAAAAAGCAGACTTTATTTTTGCATGATTGATTGATGCTCTCTAGTTGTGAATTGGTGCTACTGGACCAAGTGCTAGAAATAGCTACAGCGAAAGTATCCTAATTTTTTTTTCTTTTCCAATCAAACAATCCAAAGCATGAACAGGTATATATATTTTAATATAACAATCAGAATTTAGGGTTCATGCATCATGGAGGATTTTTCATGTTCATTCAATAGGCTCAATAAACATGAATATAAAATTGGATTTTGGAAAACATTACTTGATGAAGAGAGGATGTGTTGAATCTTCAGTTTATATGTGCAGAACTGATAAGGTTGTCTTCTCATCAAATCCAAGAGCAATTTGCCTCTTTTGGTAGGAAATCCCGAATCTCAAAGCAATTCGATCCAAATCTTAGAGCTAGTCGTGAACACTGAGCAGATTCTCTTCTAAACAACTCTCACTTCAAATGGTGTACAGGTCTCAAAACGACTCAAATAGGGCTGAAATTTGGAGGTCAGATAGAAGAGGCAGAAACGAACAACTTTGATGAAGGAAAGATTTTGATCTGAGGTCTCGATCAAGAGATTTCGAGGCGTGCAACAGGCTGCAGCTTGGGTTAGAGTTTCGTGCTGATAATGTGTTGTAAAATAGAAAAAATTTTGAGGGAGAGAGTTTGGACACAGTGAATCAGATTGTATCCATTCATCTCACCATGAGGAGGTTTATATAGGAGTACATGATGTATACAAATAGGCAACGTTTAATAGCAACGTCAATTATTCCTATTCACAATCCTATCAATCACTAATCTACAGTGAAAGACATATATGACTCTCCATCTATTTACATGATATTAGCCATAATTATTTACAACACACTGGTGAATATTTAAAATTTTACGTACCCATCTGTAAAGTTGAGAAAACAGATGGTAATGGTATAATAGGGTGAAATTATACAATATATAAAAGATGAGTTCACTGTTCATTCCGTGTTACTGTTCATTCAGAGGAGAAAAGACTATTATGCCCTTAGTTGGATTTTTTTTATGCCTCTGCCACTGGCCTATTTTTTTGCTCTCTCTTCCTCGGTTCCTCCAAAAGCCTCCAGACCGACTGTTTTGTTCTCTCTTTTCTTCCTCCTGCTTCCTAAACCGCCTCCTTCACTCTCTCAGACGACTGGCTCCTCAACTGTGGCTCTTCCTCCAACGCCACCTTCTTCAGCCTTTTCTTCATCAGAGATTTCAATTTCAGGTCGGGTGTTGTCTCCACAGGCCGACCTATTTCAATCACGAACAACAAAATCCCACCTTCAAACTCACTCTTCTTACCACACAGCAAGAGTGTTCACAACTGCTTCAACCCTTCAAGCTATAGTTTAAGCATCAAGAAAATCGGAACTCACTTGGTAAGTTTTCATTCGTCACCGTTTTCGGTTGAGGGTTTTGATTCGGTTGAAAACCCTTTGTTTTCTTTGCTGAAAAGCGTTGTGGGTTTTAGTTTTCTTGGCTATTTCTTATGTATGTGTGTGAAAGTTTGAATCTTTGGGGGTCTTTGATTGAGATGAGCTCGAATTTTGATTGAGATTGGAGATGGATGGGGTTTTAGTTGGTAAATCAGAAAATTTTCTTTTAAGTAGGTGTTCTATTTGATTTACATATATGTGATTTTGTATGATTACATGCTTGACTTTGCGATTGATTTCAGAATTTCATTGTTGTTCTGTTTGCCTTTTGCAGGTTTGATGGGAAAAAGTGTGCAACTGATTGTTTTGGCGCTGTTCCTTTGTCTGTTGAAGGTGGGTATTTTAATTAGCAGTTTCTGTTGTGGTTAGGTTTTAAGTTTCTATGTTTTAGAGGTGTTTGTGCTTAAAAGATCAAAGTCAGTGAATCTTGCGTTCTTGGTTAGTTGAATTTGATGGTTTTTTATGCGGATAATTTTTTATTTATTTGGGTTTCTATGTTTTACGTGTGTTTTTTCTGTGTTTTATGGTAAGAGCTATCTAGATTGTTCATCCATTGTGATGTAATAGTTTACGTTTCATAATCAAGTTGTTTGGGTTCTGTTTACTGAGTTTCTATTGTTTGTGTAAATAACTGTTTGTTTTTCTTTTCTATGAATAGTGGTATGCTCTTCCGGAATGGGTAGATTTTTCAATTTAAAATGATCAAATGCACCTTCTTTGGGAATAGAAGTACAAACAATTTAGGATATAGTAATGTTAAGGGAATTTTGTTTCAAACTTGGGGAAAGGTTTAGTATTATCAACGCAGTTGATAATAGTAATTGGGATGTAAGCTATCATATTGAATTTGGAGATTAAAGGTTTGTAGTGATCAACATGACTATTAAGGTTCTATCGTTTCAGATTAAAGGTTTTTAATGCTTTAAACATTTTGCAATTTTTTTTACACTTAATTAAATCATATGGTCTCTTTCTTTCTGAATATTCTCTATCCCTTTGTCATCTAATTGAACTACTTTGGTGCGAACATAGGGTACCTTTTCAGTGATTGACAAAACACAGAAAAAAAAGAACTTCCTTTCTTTGGTTGTCAATAAGGTAATTAAATCTGTCTTTTCCTAGAATTTAAATTCTCCCTCCTCAATTCATTTGAATTCCTTTTGTTGGGTGTTAACGTTAGTGATCTGTGGGATCCCTAGTTAGCTTGAGAGAGAGAGAGAGAGAGAGAGAGAGAGAGAGAGATTGACACGAGATGTATAGTGGTTCGTCTCCCGCCTTAGCGGGAAACTACGTCCACTTGAATGTTACACTAGTGTGTTGAGCCTTACGGCCTAAGAAGATTACAAGAGATGTAATGGGATGGATGTTTAAGTGGGAGGAGGCATTCCTTTTATAGGTGAAGGAATGCTTCTCCTTTACATTGTTTTCGATGTGGGACAAGCAAAGATAACTATTCTAGTGTAGAAAGCCTAGTTGTGAGGACACGTTGGCAAGGCCGGGAAGGTGGCTTCCCGGCGATGATTTGCGACTTTTGGATACCGTAGCATAGCTTGAACATAGGGCTACAAGATGCATGTCTCGGTTGGGCCTCACCATGGCTTATGGGTGTCCCAAAGAGGGTGCTACTTATGCTTGGTGATGTAGTAAATACTCCATATTGTTGGAGGTATGTACAAGTCCCCGAAGTCCCCAAGTAAGAGGAGCTTCTTGGTTGGGGAGTTATAATCATGAAGTTACCAAGCATAAGTAGGCAGGCGGCACGGAGCCCCTACAAGTCCCCGAACTCAGTAAGCAAGAAGGGACACTTTTAACCTACACAATGAGAAAAAAACGCGCATATGTAGAATGCTTGTTGTATTGGTTACCGTTCGTATTAATAGAATGCGAAAAGAATTCGATTTGTAGCGAACAACAAATGGTAGAAGAGTTCAATATTCCGTTAATGTATATGAACATGTAAAATATTGGTAGTTGTATATGTGGATCTTATGGCCATATAACACGCACAATAGATAGTGGCAAGTGTAATGGGTGTCCATATAAAATTGTGGGAGTAGTCCCGGTGACATCGTATGAAGCGTTTGTGAACTTGGGGCTTAAATAAAGCATGTTGGACATGATCGAGCAAGTTGGGTTGTTTGAGCAAGTTGGGTGTAGTTGAGTGTGTAGGCGCTGTGCGAGCATGCGAGGCATGGCCCAAGCGTAAGTCGTGGCCATACTCGATACCCAAGCCAGTCGTAACCCGAGCAAGTCGTTTATCCGAGCATGTTTTAGTATGTCGTAAGTGTCACAAGCTTCTAGATGAGTGTCACATATTTATTTAATTGAGTTGCAATTAAGTAGTAGCATGGCATATGTGTATAGCATATACTTGTAGTAAAGTTGCTAATAACATTTTGTATGCTTAAGTGTCATGGAGACATGTATAGTCATGGCAAAAGCTCTAATTGCAAGAGCGTAAAAAATAAGATATAGTGACTTATCTTATGCCGATTTGGAGGGAGTTGGAGTTGGAATCAATGTAAGTACCCAAATCATGTTGGAGTTGTTCCAAACATGACGCTCCATTGCTCCGGCGATGTACCATAGTAGATGGTCAACAACTTCATTGATCGAAGAAGTATTCGGTGATTGTTTCTCCTCGAAAAATAAGAAATAGGTGATTAGTATGTACATGGGTATGTAAAATCAACACTAATAGCTTGTGAAGTAAATTGCATGGCAGCATAGACAATATACCAAATAATTCTGAGAAATAGCATATGACAACACCGAAGTATGAATTATGGTTCTTGTGCAATACACCACATGCATGCGCGCGCGCGCGCACACACACACACACACATATATATATATATATATAAAATAGTGAGTCTTAGTTTCACTTAGGAGTGTAGCAGATTATGGCATTGTACATATTATATTAAAATAGCACATTTATGCATCATATGGATGCATTGAGCTGCATTAACGTGGTACCAGAGTACCGTACATAGTTGGGATATGTTGCCAATCTTAATAATATATAGTAGATATGTAAAGAAACTGTGGACGTGTGCTGTACCACAGCTGTACGTGTATCTCTATCAAGTTTTGATAAGAGGCAACGGACACGTGGTGCCCAAAGGTCCATATATATGTTGGTATGCACAGTGTAGTGAGCAAGATAGATGCTTATAAACAAGAAGTCTGGAGCTTCTAAGAGAGCATGTAGATATTTAATATAGCCTTTCAACTTATCTGTTTACTGAAGCTTGCGCTAGTACGATTTCCTTGCGAAGGCTAGAAGGAGATTGGAGTGGGTTTGCAACGCTGAGTGCCCTGAGTACACTTCTGGGTGTCCAGATCTGCAATTCATCGCGAAGAGCTCATGGCTTTGAAAAGGCAAATGGGATGACGGTGGTAGAGATCCGAGTTTTTACAGCAATGGAGTTTGCAATGATGGCCAGCGTTCTATGATGATAGACGGCTGGCAGAGATGGTAGCCAGCGGAGGAGTGCCGGCGATAATTCCCAGCGGGGGAGTTCGGCGGAGCTTGGTGTTCACTTGGAGCTCGGAGGAGACAACGGAGACTCGGCACTTGAAGCTCAGCGAAGACTAGAAGTTCGGCGGAGACTCGGAGCTCAGCAGAGAGACCTGGAGCTCGGCTGAGGCTCTGAGTTCGGCAGTGCTTGGAGCTCAGTGGGGGTGAAGAGTTCGTGGTCGGCGGAGGTTCAAATCTCAGCGGAGGATCTGATCAATGTTAGTGTGGCGGAGGTTGGCCAGCGGAGCGAAGCTTTGGGACATGAACGGGTCATGGATGGCGGACTGTGACCATCGATGGTAGGCCAAGAAAGGTCTGCCGGCAGTAGCTATGGCTAGCGGAGGTGGTGTGCCTAACAATCGTGGCTGTTGGAGCTTTCTTAGCGGTCGTGGCCGGCGGAGTTTGGCTTTTGTCCAGCAGAGCGGAGGATGGTCGGCGGAGGGACCTTGGCATAGGGGCTGTCTCGGTGCTCAGCGGAGCACTTGGGCATGACTTTGAGCTCGGCGGAGGCTCGGAGTTCGGCGGAGGATAGCTAGCGGTGGCAGCTGGTTGGCAGAAAGGATCCTTGCTCGTGGTCTTGCAACCTGGCAGAGCTTGGCGGAAGATGCCGGCTGTGAACAGTCCAGCGGAGCGGAGCATGGTGCTCGGAGGAGCACTTGGTCGATGGAGTCTTGGCCAGACTTGGACCTCTGGACAAGTTTGACAGAGCGTTAGCCGCTGGATACGCGTGGCGGAGCATTAGCCACTAGGGCTAGGCTGTCGGTGCCAGAACTGATGCTTGACGTTTGTCGGCGACAGGCGAGAGTCAAGAACAGCTGGGTGATGAGCGACAGGTGCTGGGTGACGAGTGAATCGCTAGGCCTGCTTGCTATATAAACGCCAATGTTTGGAGTCAAACCCTGCAATTTGAACACTAGCGGTAGGGGTTGCTGGCGGTGCGGAGCTTGTGCTGTGGTGGCGCTGATGCTGGCACTTGTCGCTGGCGTGCTGGCAATGGGCGCTGGCATGCCTGCTCTAGGCTGGGCTGGCGGAGCGGAGCCGCTGATGATGATTGCAGTTTGGTGCTTGGGCACCCAGAGAAATTTTCTGGGTGTCCAGAGTAGTTAGCGCCAATTTTTGTTTTGTTTTTTTTTTTTGTGTAGGCCAGCTTTGACCACTCCAATTCGGTGTTGACCGACCTTGACTAGGCGTTGATCGACCCTAATGGGCGTTGACCAAGCCCTAATTTGATGTTTACCGAAGTTTATGGTACGTGACGAAGCCATTGTGTTGGCTTCCCACAGACGGCGCCAATGTTAACGTTAGTGATCCGTGGGATCCCTAGTTAGCTTGAGAGAGAGAGAGAGAGATAGAGATTGAGATTGACACGAGATGTATAGTGGTTCGTCTCCCGCCTTAGCGGGAAACTACGTCCACTTGAATGTTACACTAGTGTGTCGAGAAGAAAGTCTCCCTCCTTTTTCTAATATTTGCCCAGGCAACATGGTATCAGTAGGATTCTTGAACGTCTCCCATAACTTTTCTGACTTCTCATTTTCCAGCACAAAGTTACCGGCATCATTCATAACCCCATGAGCAACAAAGCCAGCAATGGTTAGATCAGATTTCCATAGCTGTTCACCCTGAGGAGTTATAAGCACTAATCCACTGCTGGAAGTCAAGTTCACAATTGATCCCTTAGGTGCAGGCCTATCTCCATTTGCGTACCAAACTATGGTTCTGTGACTTCTGTCTGGTATCTTGGCAAACCATACAGAAAGCAAGAAACTATCACTGTTTTCAAGTTGCTGAAATCCAAAAGCAAATTCACCAGATGGAGAAATCCATGAGGAGTTGCCTGCTGCAGAGAGAGAAGCACCCACTACTATGCTACCATTAGTTTGGGGTAGGAGAAACAGTAAGGAAAGCAAAAGCAACCATACAGTAAAAGCCATTGCCATTTGCTAGCACCAAAGTGGTTCAGCAATTGCAGTTTAAACAAGAAACAAAATTAGAATGATGGAAAACTTGGGTCACAAACAGATAGTAAGATTTCTAGGCTGACTCTTGACTTTGACACATATTTACTTCAACAAAGACGAGTGGCAGAACCGCCAGGAGTTCGACACTATCGGGACGTCAGTATAAGCATGTGCTTAGCTGTCCTCCACCTTTTCTTAATTGATGAAAGACCTCAGGCAAATTAACCAAAGCATTGATTTATGAGACTTCTAATTAATACGGCTAAACCCTAGGAGAGTTTTTCTCTCAACCCTAGTTGCCTACGGCCTCCTAGCCTCCCT
>LYNE01002074.1:35237-46277 GCA_001662545.1 Rosa x damascena | reverse complement strand
CGACCCATTTATTAAATGGGTCATGGCGGGTTGACCCATGGTTGACCCGCTTTTTAATCGTGCGGGTTCAACCCGCTTTATTTCGTGCGGGTTTCGAGTCGTGTTATAAGGTCATGTCGGAATTGACAGCCCTACTTTGTATGTCGTGCTAGGTTTTGTTTTCCTTCTTTTTTTATTCTTTGGGACACAATGTGGCATGACAATTTAAACCTAGCAGAAAATTCTCAAAGTTACTCACACAACAGAAACCTCATCAACTGTTGTGTGAGTGCACTAAATAAAATCAAAATGTGGAAACATGGAGGGAAACATGCCGCCTACAACATTTTGGCTCAAAAAGTTACCGCCTATGTTCCTACCTCACACAACAGAAACGTATAACTTCTGTTGTCTAATTTCTACAGCTTGCACTAGGTGGAAGACGTTTAAG
Organism: Rosa x damascena; assembly: GCA_001662545.1. Classification (NCBI taxonomy): domain Eukaryota; kingdom Viridiplantae; phylum Streptophyta; class Magnoliopsida; order Rosales; family Rosaceae; genus Rosa; species Rosa x damascena. The sequence continues at coordinate 45,847 of LYNE01002074.1, read as the reverse complement.
CAAGCTTCCTCAAAATTTGGTATCCAATTTTCAATTACACAACGGAAATCACAAGCACCGTTGTACCTAGTAGCCCAAATTTCAGATGTCAAGAGGCAACCAAGACTCGAGAGTGGAGGGAAATCTGCCGCTATATTTTTAAAGACTCAGACAACGGACAATACGTAATTGTGTTGTACAATGTAGTTCTGAGAAAAAAGTTATCACTTTGTAGACATTCACACAACAGAACATCACTAATACCGTTGTACAATAGAGTTCACTTAAACACACAACAGACAATTTCTGTTCTGTTGTGTGATTAACTTTTTGTAGAAGTATGACTTTGCTGAATTTTCGGTAGAGTTATTCCTAAGGTGGGCCCCATAGGGCCACCTAAGATTTCAGGGTGGAATTCGGGGTAGGTCCTGTCAAATACTGCTTGGCTAATATCATAGTAGGGATGGGGATGATAGAGAGAGTCTTCATAATCATGTCATCATCCAAAATTGGTTGAGTATAGAATTACATCATTGATCTAATGCAAAGAGCTTTCGAATTGTACTCGAGCATAGACTTGAAGTCGGTAAAGTGAAGATTATTCCACTTCTTGAACCATTCGGGGAGGTAAGAGTCATGGTCATTCCGAAAACTCTCTTTAAGTGAAACCCATAGATTTTTACTGTTATTCTCAGTCATATATTCGAGCTGAAGTTATTCATCCATATGGCGCGTCATCAAGATGAGAGCTCGAGCATTGTTTGTAGGGACTTTCTGATCAATCAAATTAGGGTTGGGTTCTTGGATCGTTGTGATGGTCCCTTTTGTAGTGAGATGGCTCATGACATTACGAACCTAGTTGTGATATCCATTGCCAGTAGTATCCAACGGAGCAAGGTCAAGTTTGTTCGAGTCTAACATCCTGAAAAAGGAAACAAGAACAAAATTAGTTTCGAAGCTTAAAAGGTTCAACGAAAAACAAAATATTTTTTTGAGCGTAAATAGCTATATAGAACAAAAGTACCATGAAATTTGGATTAAACCGAAACAATGATGTTTTTAAAATGGTTGGGAACAAGAAAATGTTCAAGACTTCCACGAACAAGTGTTCGGAGTAGCCTGAACCCCCACGGTTCGACTCAAATCTCACAAGAGAGAAGGGTAGGTGTAGGCAAGGGATATTAGAATCCCCGAGTACAGAAAACATAAAAATAATACAATTTACTAAGCGTGAAAGTAACAAAGCCCCAACTTTTATTAAAAAAAAAAACCTCAATTCATTGACCTTTTTTTTTTTTTGGTAATGATAATTCCTTGAAAACAAAGAAAGCATAGAACCCTTTTCAAAAAGAGAAAGCATAGAACAAACATCTAGGAAAGGAAGAATATAGCAAAGGACTAGCCAAAACAAATGCTGAAAAGCAAATCAAGGTGGAGGAGTTGCTATATCAAAGAGGAGTATGCGCATAAGGGAGAGAGGAGGATTGCAGCACCAATCTACTGGGTATACCCTCTGCGAAGCCAAGGACGCCACCAAGTCCTCCACAGCATTGGTTTTCCTATTGGCCCACCGCCAGTTAACACGGTTGAAACTGCTGACCCTAAACTCAAATATGAAAGAGGATTTAAAAAGGCAGAAATTAAGACCAAAGAATCTGATTCCATTTGAAAAGAAGAGAGATAAAGAGATGAGGCCAAATTGAGACCATGGTCAATGACCAAAGCTTTAACAGCCAGAGAAAAGAGTAGCTGATGCAGTTTGGAGAAGTCGGCTATCAAGTTACCAGATGATCACAAACCAATGCAGCCAACCCACAAACCCAAGTTGTCAATGAACCCTGGAAGCATCTGTATTGATTTTGAAAGAGCCAGAGGAAGGGGCCACCGAATGGGGGATTGTATCCGATCAAAGGTATCTCTCAAATGATTAAGATGTTGAATATTAGCAGGAATCCTGAGGAATTCATTAGAGGCAGCAAAAGCTTGTGCAGCTACAGCGAGAGGATCAGGAGTGACATTATCAAGATACATTTGCAGTGATATTTCCAGATATGCCACATGAGGAAGGCTACATGAGTAGGGAAATCAGAACCTGCAGAAGCAGGTGTTAGAACCAATCAGTATATACAAACAGTAACAGTATATATAATCTAAATATAGAACACAAATTGAATATATATATATAAGAACAAGTAATCAATTGAAATTAAATAACTTTAATTCGAAATTGAATTAACTAACTTGATCAGATAGAGGCCTGCAGTGCAGTGACCTAAGACAGAAATTCGCCCCTACTTGTGCTGTAGTTCCGGACGTCTATCTAGAGGATACAACTATCTGGTACAAGTTCTTGCACAAGAACTTGACCCTGACGAATTCTACTTTATGTTTCTCAGAATAACTTTTTGGAGGAGGAAGAAGAAGATTGATTGATCAATGACGACCTTCTATAGAAACCAAGACGAGGAGTTACGTCGGCAATTGTTTGACGTTGTTCGATTCAATCCGTTGCAACTGTTCAATTATATCCGAAATTCAAAACAGTAAAGCAAAAAAGAATATCATACAAGGCCCAAGGCCAATCTTTGACTTAATATATATATATATATATATATATATATATATCTCCATATTCCTATGGAAACCCAATAGGAAAGCCCACCAAAGCCCACACTTTGACTTGTTGCCCATTTAATTCTATACATGGGAGTGTCCTTAAAAAGGTCATGATCTTTCAAAATTTCTTCCATGTGGGACTAGAGTCCCACAAGAACCAACAGCAGGGTCTTTCTGAGTATTAAAAAGAGCCATAATCCACTCGTCGAGAGTTGTTATAGCATGAGTATTCACTTGATATGAAAGAGGGTGAGCAAACCAAGTTTCTAAAGCCCATGGACATAACAACAGTACATGCTCAATGGTTTCTGGATGAGAATCACATAAAGGACAGATAAGAGATGAAGTTAAATGTCTCCATTGTTGATTCGAGTTCGTTGCCAGTGCATTTGAAACAGCACGCCAAAGAAAATGTTTTACCCTTGGGGGGCAGCAACCTTCCAAACCTACTTCCAAATTAAACAAACTTATGGATCACATGAGAATAGTGAGGATGTGATGTAAGAGTAGAAACAGAATCTGCAGTAAGAGATCTATAACCCGCCTTAACTAATTAAACACCTGAAGGAGTAGCTAACCAAATTAATTTATCGGGGTCATGGATAGAACCAAAAAAGTGTCTTGAATTGCATTGACAACTGCAGGGGGAATCAAAGATTGTAATTAATGTAAATTCCACGAATGGCTTTGTCTATTAATGATGACAGAAACAGGGGTGAAAGGTGCATTAACAGGTTTATGCGAGATCAAGTTAGAAGAGGGGTACCTTGGTATTTATCTGTCTCTCCAAAGATCCACACTGATGCTGGAGCCAATTTGCCATAGAAGACCAGAAGATAAAAGAAACCTGCCGACTAGAAGACTGGACCAAGCCGATGATAGAATGACACCAGTGGTAGCATCAAGGAAGGAGCAGTTGGGGAAATATCTACTTTTTAGCCCATAAGGGGTGCCTTGGTAGCCTATTACGTTCCAGGACTTGAAGTGAGGTGCCAATCTTGTTTTGCTAAGAGCGCTATATTGAAATAATGAAATCTGTAATGCTTTGGAACCCTAAACCGCCCTCATCTTTAGGCAACCCAAGCAAAGCCCAGCTTTTCTAGTGAACCCCCTGAGATGAACCACTGCCCCACCAAAAATTTGCTAAAGTAGAATTAATTTGGTTACAAACTAAAGCCGGGAACTTGAAGACAGACATTGGCTATGCTGGAACAATAAATGCCACATATTTAATCACGATTTCATTGCTGGCATGGGAAAGAGTGGACTGGTTCCACCCGGAGATCTTCTTTACTATATTTCCTTAACATAACTCAACGCAGAGACTTTTGAGCGACCCCTGATAGGAGCATAAAATGGGACAAATATAATGTGCAATCCTTTACATTTTTTTTAGCTATTTCATTTAAAAAGTCTATTTTAACTCTGTTTTCTTTTTAGGTAGTTCGTGAAGTGATTCAAGAAAAATAGGAGCTTAAAGGGAGTAATGAAGCCATCCATGGACTATGAAGTATTGATGCAAAGGACTAATTATAATCACCCTTTTGGACGGAAAATACAGGGGAAGTTCACGGGAAAAGTTGTGCAATACAGTTGCTGTAAAGCAGAAAACTGCAGTTTCAGAATCAGTTTTTCAGGAACGGTCCTGGGGAGCAATTCTTGCATTCTTCCAACTGCACCTTTAAAGAAAGGACCATTATTTTTCATTATATGATGTTGTGCTACAAATATAGCCAAAGAACTAGTCAGAATCATCAACGAGGCAGTGGAGAATCAAGCTCAAATTCGGCTTCCCGATAAGGCAGAAACTGTCAGCTTTTCATGAAACTTTTTGGGAGATATTTTTTGGCGACTTACTTGGCGTTTTTCTAGAAATTTATTGATCATTTCAGAAGATATGATATTATAGAACATGAAGAAGTCGAGAACCATCTAGAAACATAGAAAGACCAAGTCGTTACTAGTCCAAGAAATAAGCTTCATAGACAGAAATCTAATCCTAGTCAAAGCAAGGCAGATTGGCTGAGAATCTTTTTTGGATAGATTTCTTGTGTGTTTTTTGTAAGTTATTGATGCTGCAATTATCAAGAAGAGTGCTACAATATTTTGGGGAGATTACTAGGGCTTGAAGGCAATTATATTGTGCACCAATCAAAGAAAACCTTAAGCAACTAGGGAAGGTTTTGCAAGCAGAATTGGAGTAGGAAAACTTGAGTTGTGTTGTAGAAGGTTTCCTCAATCAATAGATATTTCTAGGAACGTTAAAGCTAAGCTCTTACTCTCTAAAGTTCGTCCAAATCCTTCCCTGCTCTCATACTTTGCCATTTTTCCTCCCTCAAAACCTAGAAGTCGTGAATTTCCATCCTTGTCACCATCCGCCACTGTGAGCACCACTGTGGAGATCCTCAAACTTCCTTGAAGTCTCAAAATAGTTGCTGCCATGGCTTTCCTCTCCATCTTCATTATATTTACGATTTTTCTTAGCTTTGCTATTCAAGAATCTCTATGTTTTTTATTATGGATTTCGTAAACATGAGTAACTTTCTTTATAGTTAGGGGCTGTTTTGAAGCCCTAATTATGTGCAATATATGACTATATTCTCCTTAATTAATTTCGTTGCTATGCTATGTGATTGGCCTTATTGATTAGTTTCATAGAAAACTCTTACATGTTTTATGTTCTTTGAGTGCACGTTTAGAATGCACGTTTGCATGTATCTGTAGCTAGAATTAAGAGAGCATGTTTCTACATCTTATTTCACAAGTACGACTATTACAGGACAATAGTAAATCAATATGTGCTTAAGTTATTGACTAGGCATGCTTTTTGTACTAGGATGAACTTAATCAACAATCTAACTTCCATTGTTCTTAATGAACTATGCATCCATCAAATAGACTTTCTTATGTGCATTCACAAAGTGTTTTGAGATTGCACGCTTAGAATGTTTTTAACTTAAGTGCGTTCACTAAGTTAGATAACTTAAGGGGAGTAATAAAAAACTTATGCATGCGTTCATGGTTTATTCTTAATTGTTGTCTTTCACAAGCATAGTAAAGGAATTAGGAGTTAATAATCGGAATTGCATATGATTGGTGGTGGATTTACATGCCCTTGGCTATCTCATTCCATCGATTTTCTTCTATTTTATCTAATGCATTTTCAACCCTAAAAACCCCCCTTTTATTGTACTTTGTTTTGCGTCTACAATCCTCTACCATCCCTAGTCTTCTAGCCACGTTTCTTATCTCTTTCTTTCTTTGTTTTAGTTTGTTTTGCTACATGAATTGTTTGGAGTACCCTCAATCCCCAGCTTGTAACGATACCCTACTTACTCTATTCTACAATCTTTTACAGGGTTTCAAGTTGACTGCCATTTTTGGCCAATCACGAGAAGCCTAAATTTGAACCCGGATTGAGCATAGCTTTAATCCCTAAAACAGAGCTAATAAGATGGACTATTTTATGCCTGGTTTTAGGACTAAATATATAGAAGACTTCAGTAAATTAATTGATTGGCTGGAAGAAGAGCAATAATGATGAAGAGTGTCAGATAACACTTCACAATTGTAGAGAGAGGCCTTAAAGAAGAAAATGGAGTCATCGGCAAAAAATAGGTGGCTCACTAGAGGACCCTTGTTGTTGAATCTAACTGCATCTAGCATGTTTTCTGAACAAATCTTTTGAGTCATGTAAGAGAGAGCATCATTTACAAATAAAAACAAGAATGGGGAAAGCAGGTCACCTTGGCGCAAACCCTCGTGGGTTTAAATTTTCATCCTAGCGAGCCATTGATAAAGAGAGACACGGAAACAGAGGTGACACAAGACATTACTAGGCGGACCTAAAGCTGATCAAAACCCATTTTTGACAGAACCAATTCATGAAACTGCCAATCAACCTAATCATAAGCTTTATTCATTATCCAGTTTAGGAACTAATTCTCCATCAGAGCCTGATTTTAGTAACTTTAGTGGTGAAAACATTCATGAGCCACCAAAATATTTTCTTGAATTTGATGACTAGAAACAAAAGCAAATTGGTTCTAAGAAATAAGCATAGGGATGAAAGGACGGTGCTGTTTGAAATGATCATTGTAAGAATTTTGTAGGCAAAGTTAAATAATGCAATGGGCCTAAATTGAGAAGAAAATTCAGGAGCCTCCACTTTTGGGATTAGAGCAACATTTGTAGAGTTAAAATGCTCATAGATAGAAGAAGCAAATGCCTGTATGGTAGCAGCATGAACCAAAGTCTTGACAATATCCCAATAAGATTGATAAAATGTACTTGAAAAACCATCGAGGCTAAGGGCCTTTAGGGAACAAGATCAAAAATTGCCTTCCTGACCTCATCAAGAGATATCTCAACCATTAAATTGGAATTCATTCTAGAGTAACCACAAAATCAACAAAATCAAGAACAGTTTGTACATGATCTGTTGGGGTGGCTGTATACATTTTTTGAAAGAAGAGGTTGAGATGTGTAATAGTCTCAGATTCATTGGTGAGCCAATTACCATTTCCATCATTATGCCGGAGAATCTTGTTGCACAGACTATACATAAGAATAGTTTGGTGGAAGAAATGGGTATTGAGGTCTTCATGGGCTAGCCACTTAATTTGAGTTTATCGACGCTTGAAAAATTGCTCACTTGAGAAAGCGTGAAGTGGTGCTTGAGGATGCTAGTGGTGTGGGTGCAAGCAGGCGTGCGGCGCAGGAGGTGGCGAGGCTTGAGGCGGGTCGCCTAAGCTTTGCGAGGCTAATGGCAAAGAAACACTACAAGAGAAAATGTCATCGGTGACAACCCAAAGTTGTAAAAAGTCTAAATTTCTCGCTGAATTGAAAATGCGAAGACTTTGGGGTGCAAGCAGGCATGCGGCGCAGGCGGTGGTGAGGCTAGAGGCGGGTCACCTAAGCTTTGCGAGGCTAATGGCAAAGAAACACTACAAGAGAAAATGTCGTCGGTGGCAACCCAAAGTTGTAGTAAAAAGTCTAAATTTCTCGCTGAATTGAAAATGTGACGACTTTGGGTTGTCACAACCAGTTGTCGCCTTATGTGTTTTACTGATTGTCAAAAATAATGAAATTACACGGTTGTCGCTTTTTCAATATGCGACATAGTTAGTTCCTCACATATCACCAATTGTGAGACACACAAGTGTGTTACCAAAAACTATATGTGAGACTTTATATTTGTTACTATTTTTAATATACGAGATTTCATTTACGTTGCATATTCCATATACATGGGTTGGATGTTTGTTGCATTCTCAATAAGCGACATATCACATATGACATCTTCCAGGACATGCAAGTTTGCTACAGAATCTTATACGCGAAACTTTATGTTTGTTATAATTTCTAATATACGAGACTTCGTTTACATTGCATATTCATCTGCGAGGCTTATATGTTTGATCAAAAATTTATATGCGAGACTTTTTTTTGTTGCCAAAATAATTGCGAGCTTTCATTTTTGTTGCATATATTAATATGTGACACATATGCATTTGTTGTAGAAATTTATATGAGAGGCTTCTTGTTTATCTCCTATAATTTCATCGAGGAACTAAGTGCGTTGCATATTGAAAAAACGACAACCGTGTAATTTCATTGTTTTTTGACAAATTAGTAAAACACATAAGGCGACAACTAGTTGCGATAGTCCAATGTTGTCGTATATTTAATTAAGCAAGAAATTTAGTCTTTTTACTACAACTCTGGGTTGCCGCCAATAGCTTTATAAAAACATGTCAAATCAACATAGTTGTCGAAAATACAAAATGCAAATGTAAATATTTGTTGAAAAAAATAGGATTAAATTATGTTTAGTCCCTGTACTTTGCCTCCAAAATCGTTTAAGTCTCTGACATTTTAATTTAACCTAAAAACTCCCTAACCTCTCAATTTTCCTCCAATAGGTCCATTCTGTCCAAACGTTCTGTTCATTGGCTGATGTGGCAGATAACTAGTCGCCAACTCAGTGCCACGTAAGTATGCTGGATGTTAAAATGTCGAGAATAACCCTAGCCTCTCCTTTTAATTTTTTTTTTCTTACCTTCTTCTTCTTCTTCTTCTTCACACCAAACCACCCTAAAACCACCACTGAGCTGCCTATTCATCTTCTTCTTTGTCCTTACCTTCAATTCAATCCCAAAAACTTCAAAATGTCAACAAAATATAACTACCCAAAAACAAAAATAAAAAACCTTCCCCCTCTTTCGTTACTCGTTTCTGATCGACGAATAAGGAAGGCCTGAAATGGGTCATCATTGACATCGACCCGACTTAACCGTGAGCGGCACCGGAGCCCAATAAACTTATCGGACTTCTTCTACTTCTTCTTGAAGCTCCCCTGGGCAGCAAACACGTTCGTGCTGTTCAGCACCGCAGACTTGTCCTTCCGGCTCCCACCTCTCGCCATTTACTTCTCCCTGCTCGGCCTTATCCTAATACTTGAGGCTTTGCTGTCGAAAATGAGGGAGAGATTGCTAGTAAAAATTAGTGCCGGTGCTAGGTCGAGGCGAGTGACCTAGCAAGGAGTGGCGGCTTCCTAGAGTCTCGATCTGGAAATGGAATGAGCTGTTGGGCCAGACGACATTAGGCTCGGCCTGATCTGAATTGAGCGCGTCTTCTAATTCGAATTGATGGGTGTCTTGGACGGCGGTGAGGGACATGATTTGTTCTCTAGGTCTTCGTGTTAGGCGGTGGAGGACCCGGAAAGGATCACACTCCTTCTCCTCCTCCTCGCGCTGTTGCCACCGCCTGTTTCACTCTCCTTGTTGAAAAGGTCTCATCTTTCTCTTTTGGGTTCCTCAATTCATATATTATTTCCTTGCGCCTTGTTTGATTTTTAGGTTTTGTATTGTTGATTGGCTTATTGAGTAGATGAATTTAGCTCCTTTGATCATCTGTGATAATTTCAGATTCGTTGTGGTTTTGTTGCAACTGGGGGCTTATGATATTGGTGGATTACATGTTTATGGGCTTTGAACCGTATTGGAATGTGTATAATAAGAGTAGCGATTTGGGGGAAGAACCTAATGTTGATGAATTGGGAGCTTAGATTATAGTTTTGAGCTTAACTACAATGCTGGGGGATTAGAAATGAGGAGTTGAGAGGCAGTGGCTTGGAGAAGTGGGTCGGGGGATGGTTGTGGTGGAGGGTTGGTGGTGGGATTGGGTGTTGTGATAGGTGGAGTAGGAGGTGGTGCAACAACAAGTGGTACTGGTGGTGATCGAGAAGGTGGTTTTGGTGGTGGTGACCTTAAAACTGCTCTCGGCGAGTCCTTGAATATCAAAGAAGTTGGACGATCATTGAATGACAAATCCGAGAAAGTTTTTGGATGGTAAGCTTGGTGGTGGTGGCAGTTATGGTGGTAGTGGCTGTGGATTTTGGTGTGAAGAAAAGAAAAGAAAAAGAATAAAAGAATGAGGGAAAATGCACGGGGATATATTGGATAATTTATAGCTTACGTGTCATGCAAACTGCTGAGTTGGCATGGCTTCGAGTGCCACATCAGCAAGTTAACGGCCCAAATTGATGGAATGCTAACGGAGTGTACCGATTCGACAGAAATTGTGACGTTAGGGACTTTTCAGATTAATTGAGAATGTTAGGGACTGAAACGATTTTGGAGGCAAAGTACAGGGACTAAACATAATTTAATCCAAAAAAATAATAGGCGAGGTCACATATAATGTTGCATATTATGATTTGCAACATATGCGAAAGAATCATCGTTTGTTGCAAATGACTTTAAATGAGGATGGATTTTTTTTTTTTGAATCAAAGAAATGACTTTCATTGAGAAGGAGCTTAAGTGAGCTGTTTACAATCATGTTCAAGCACATCGAGTATACACTCTGGTGCTTGACTTAACCACACCACAGCCTGTGCTGCTTCAAAACCAATACTAGCTAGGCGGTGTGCCACATAATTACAAGTCCGGGGAGTGTAGATCAAAGACATTCCATCTAAATTCTTTCAAGCTTGCTGTATATCATCAATG
>LYNE01002074.1:13757-35129 GCA_001662545.1 Rosa x damascena | reverse complement strand
CGAGCGAAAGCAGCAACAAAACCAATACTAGCTAGGCGGTGTGCCACATAATTACAAGTCCGGGGAGTGTAGATCAAAGACATTCCATCTAAATTCTTTCAAGCTTGTTGTATATCATCAATGATACCTCCATTAGCTAGGAGTTGATTCCAAGCCTCTGAACCTCATGAATAGCCTCCATAAAGTCACTTTCTATTGTGACATCCTTGACTTGAAGGGAGTAGAGCAGATCAAAGCCCTTCCTTATTGCTAGCAGTTTGCATTGCTTAGGAGAGGCGGTGCATTGCACAGGTCGAGTGAAAGCAGCAACAAACTGTCCATATGAGTTTCGCAGCACTCCTCCAATCCCTCCATGGGTTTGGTTCGATAGGAAAGCTGCATCAACATTAAGTTTAAACCTCCCATTGTTCTCTGGTTGCCATCGCTGTCGATTATGCGTCAAGGATCGACTTGGTATCGGTTGTGCTTTTTGAAATTCTTCTAACCATGTGAAACTAGTTAGAACAATGTCCTGCATTGATTGCTGAGTTCCAAACCATAGAGCATTATTTCTGTTCTTCCAGAGTGCCCATATAATCATTAGCAACTTGGCAAAAGTCTCAGGTTGGAGGCTCAAAGCACTCTCCAACATCCACTCTTTAAACAAGATAGAAGGTAATAGAGTGCTTCTTAAATTAAAAGGAGGTGTAGTAAGGACCTGAGTAGCAATGGGGCACTTACAGAATAAATGGGCATTGTCCTCCATTTGATGTGCACACAACAAACAATTTGCATCACCATTGCATCCCTTGGTTTGCAACCTCTCTCTAGTGGGCAGCAAGTTATGACAAGCTCTCCGAACACATATTTGAACCTTTCCCGGTACTCGTGCTTTCCAAAGTTTCTTCCACAAGTCTATGTAGGGATCTTCATTAAAGGTTGATGTGAGTACCTGTTGAAGAGCTTAGTCTATGTAGGGCTTATTATGCATGCCAGAATAACGAGTAACCTTGTCGAAGCTGAGGCCTTGTTGCTGTCATAGCGTGGACATAAAAGTGTACTTTGGTTTTCGTCTTCCGCTGTGTAGTGAGTGTGGTGGTTGCTTTTACTTGTTGAATTGTTGTTCAGTTTGATTTGTAAACTTTATGTAATGTAATATGTGACTCTAAAGAATGAGTCTGTATTGACATTGTGAGCTCGGTTGTTGTATTGCTTAGTTTAAATGAAAAACTTTCAGAGTGTTATTTTGGGCTTGTTAAGTTATCGCGTTTCGGATTCGAATTTCTTTATTCGAAATTCGGGGTGTGAGAATTACACACCAAACATATATCTTTCTCTTCATTCTCTTAGTAGAACAAGACACACTCATATTTACAAACATGGATGGTTTCTTACCCGAAGCCAATACCTTTTAAGATATTCTTTCAGGCATAATATGATTCAGGAATATTATTTGGCTTCAAACACATCTTCCTTATCATTTGTAACATGGTATGAACAGACTTATTGGTCCAAAGATTGTCAACTTTGTAGTGAATCAACTCCATAACCAGAGTAGAGTTCTCGTTTAGCTTTTTGTAGTAACTTATAGTAGTTATCCTTATTTTCATTATGAACACCGATGGTATCGTAAACCGCTTGGGTATCCTGATTTCCTAATGTATTATCTATATCATCGTCTCCATCCTCCCCCATATCATCTCCATCACCTGTTACATGTGCATTACCCATTGGAAAAAGATCGTTCATCATATCAAATATACCTGTATTGTGTTCAGATGCATCAACTGGGCCATTCGAAATAGTTTGACTATGCACTTCATTCTGTTCTCCGTGATATATCCATGGGTTATATGTTGTTACCATGCCAGTTTCAATAAATGGATATTGACCACGGTTAAAGGGTGTGAATTTGTGCTGTTGCACTTGAAGCATGGACATGAGATCTGATTATTCGCATTCACATGATGCTTTGCGACCTCAGGAAAAGAGTTAACCCTTTCTTTAAATGCATGAGTAAACTGATAATTTAGATCTGAACCCCACTGAATCCACGTGCTATCCATCTCTCGTTGAGTCAGATTATCAATAAGATCTGACTGCTCCTCACTGAATTTTTGACAGATCGAAGAGGTTGATTGAGATATGGGATTGCAACCGTGAGAAGAAACAAAAAATCAAATTCCAAGCTCAAAGTTTATTGCCTTTTCTTTTTCCTGTTGTTTTTGTTATTTACATTAATTTATTTTTCTTTTTCCGCGAAGCTGGAGAATTCCTAGTCGGGCCAACATACCTTTTCCTTTGTGGAATAGGTTTCTTTATGCAAAACCAATTATCATAGCTAATCTAAATCTCGGACACATTCCCTTTTTTTTTTTTTTCTTTTGGTGTTCTAAAGGGAATTAACCTATTCCTTTGTAATCGTTATTAAGGGTTAATATGATTGGCTGTTCTACTAGTTGATTCAATAATCAGACTAACTGAGATTGTTGAGCATAAATTTGAATTAAGGTGGACAAGGGGATGATGAACTATTATAGTAACAGAGACACAAAGTTGTATCTGCCTGTATGAATATTTATGGGGAAGAGGAGGATGATGAATGAAATTAGCCAACCTGTTTGACTTGCCGTCACAGAGTCGAGAACTTGCATAAATAAATTTTTTTTTTGAATTAATGCAAAAATCATTTTCTTTTACCCCATACAAAGAATTAAAATATCAATTAAATAAAGGGATATATTGAACAAGTGAAATGCTTTATCTGGAGGCTTTTGAAGAATATTATTCCTACAAAGGAGGCACTCATGCAACGTAGAGTTGCTATGGTGGACCCCAAGTGCATATTCTGCATGGATGCAGTGGAAACTAGTCTGTATTTGTTTAAGTCTTGTTTAGCTTTACATTGTTTCTGGTTATTTGGCCCTCTGAAATTAAATGCTACAGCACACCCGACCAACTATGTCCGAGATTGGGTCTTAGATATGATTGACTCCCTGAGTGGGGATCAGCAGGATTTTTTCTTCATGGGCTAATGGGCCATTTGGACAGAGAGGAAAAAGCTTATGTGGAATGATGATCACTTCCAGCCTATGCATATGATCCAGTGATCTACTCAAATGCTTGAGGATTTTCAAATGTACCACCCGAAGGCAATTAGGAAGCAGCGAAGGCCTCTAACTAAGTGGCAAAATCCTCCAAGTGGTCGTCTGAAAATCAATGTTGATGGGGCCTTTAGAGGTGAGGAGGGGAGTAAAGGTATTGGGGTAGTTGTCAGGAACGATGCTGGTATGGGTATTGCTGCTTTGGCCAGGACTTTTCTACATGCACACTCGGTTCTTAATATGGAAGCGGAGGCGTGTAGGGCTGGCTTACTTCTTAGTATTCATCAAGGTTGGACTGACATAGCTGTTGAAAGCGACTCTGCCATCCTGATTTCTTCTCTCAATAGTCGAGAGAAGAATTTCTCTGAGGTAAGTCGAGTTTTAGATGATTGTAGGGAGTATATTACTGCTTTTCAATCTGTTAGAATGCGACATATTTACCTTGAAGCAAATGGTGTAGCGGATAGGCTTGCTCACCTTGCTAGTAGTGGTTTTATTGATGATGTATGGTTAGATGAGACACCTGAAATCATTCAGGATGTTCTCTATGAGGATTATTACAACTGTTCTACTGTAGCTCGGGGTTCAGGTTTTATGTCCCCCCCTCTGATGTAAAATTCTATTATTAATTTAATAAATGGAATCGAGCGTGGTGCTGAGCCTCCTAGCTAGGGTTCCAAACCCTTTAAAAAAAAAAAAAACAGGGATATATTGAAAATATTCTGAAAAAGATTTTTCTTTTGAAATATTCAATTTATTAGCATCACTCAAATTCGCTGTGAAGAGATGTCTCTTTACCAAGATTCTCCTCAAAGGGAATTCTCTTCACCTAGATTTCTCTTTAGGGGATTACCCTTACCCATGTTCATCTTGAGGGGATTTCTCTTCACACAGATTTACCTTGAGAGAATTTTGCCTGACCCAAATCCGTCTTCAGAGGTTTTACCTCACTCAGATTCGTTTTGAGGAGATTTCGTCTCACCTAAATTCGCTTTGAGAGGTTTCACCCTCACCCAGATTCATCTTGAAGAGATTTCACCTCCCCTAAATCCGCTTGAGATGTTTCACCTTCGCCTCATCCAAATCTGCCACATAATCATTAAGCGACAACCTATAGAAGTCATTGCTTAGTTGTTTTTTGGTGAGAAAATTAAAGTTACCACATAAACATAAATCCACAACACGTACAAGTCGTTGTCTGATTGGTTTTCAGCGAGGAAGTTCAAATTGTCACATAAACATTAAGTGACAACCTGTACAAGTCGTCTCTTAATTGGTCGTTTGTAAGAAAGTTAACGTTGTCACATAAACGTCAATCAACCACTGATAGAAGTTGTCGCCTAATTGGTTTTTAGCGATGAATTTCAAGTGATCACATAAACATTAAGCGACAACCATTGAGCTCGTTGTCTAATTGGATGGCCTTTTATGAGAAAATTAAAGTTGTCACATTAACATTAATCGACAACTCGTAGAAGTTGTTACTCCCCATATCCGAGTTATCCTTTTACTGTGTCTAAGTGAATTACTTTATATTTTACCGTCCTTGGTTTCAGTTTTTATCATTTAGGGGGGTGCTAGAGGTTGACTTTTGATGGGTTAATAATTTGAGAAAATTTCCTTCACGAAAGTATGTAGACATGTAGTATGCTTAAATCGGAGTTCATATGTAGAAGTTATGGCTTAAAACGTGAAAATTACTGTTCATGGTAATAAGTATAAATATGGAAATTACTGTTGGTAGATTTCCATTTTCGGAAATCCACCCCAGTCAGTAACTCTCTCCCTTTTTTCTCCCCTTCCCAAGTTCCTCTTCCCCTTTCGGCCTCCCTTCATTTTTTTTTCCGGCAAACCTTATCTTTCCGGCCACCCAATGGCGAATTTCGGGCATTGGGCGACGCTCCTCCTTCTCCTCTTCATGATTATGGTCGTGAGTCACCGTGGTTTGGCCGGAGGAGATCAAATCGAAGCCTAGAAGTTACTGCTGCAGTTTGTCCTCTTCGCCGATTTCTTCCATTTCCGGCAACCACCGACCAAGAAATTTACCTTGACCGAAAACCCATTCCTTGGAGATGAATCTCTCCAAGTTTCACGATCCAATTTGAGGTGTGGAAGGAGAATCGAAGAATCGAAGTTGTCACTGTTCATTTAGGTGTTCTTCGGATTTTCTTCCGATTCCGGCAATTCCAGGTATAATTAAGCTTAGGTGCAGTTGAGAAAGACGCTAGGTTTGCTGAGATGTGTTGGCTAGTTAAATTTGGTGGCCTGTGGTGGAGTTGCCGGTGGCGCGTGGTGGTGCCTAGGGCAGAGTTTTGGGTTCTGTTTTTGGCAAATTAAATGGTATTTGAGTTGTAGAAGCTGAAATTGTGAACTTTGGTGAAGATTGGAGGAGTGGTGAATAGATTATGAATTTTCAAAAAAATTGAGAGTTTCGGTTATCGAATTTCGAGAATCCGACTAGCGGATTCTATTGAAATTTAGCCTAGATTTTATAAATTGACGAATTGACTTTATTGGTGTAGTTTGGATGGAATCCGAGGTGGATTGAAGGAGTTGGGTTTAAGAAGATGTTTAGAAATTCCATTATCTAATTATCGTAAATTTAAATTCCTGTCCCGTAATTATAGTTTTTACGATTGTTATTTGTATAGGACGAGAGGAGTCTCCATACGAGG
This sequence comes from Rosa x damascena, assembly GCA_001662545.1. NCBI lineage: Eukaryota > Viridiplantae > Streptophyta > Magnoliopsida > Rosales > Rosaceae > Rosa > Rosa x damascena. Next base: position 29,371 of record LYNE01002074.1, on the reverse strand, counting down.
AGAATACTGATCGACGACAGGACTAGTTTAATACTGTGAGTGGACTTTGTTTTTAAATTTTGATGCATGCACTTATTTTCCAAAATGATGAGTGATTGTTTTATTTTATTTATCATATTTCTTATCAAGTATAATATTCAATTTGGATCATAATTTTAGCATTGTTCCAGTATGGTTTTCGAATATGAATTGTCATGCTCAGACTTAAACTTTGAATTGTTTGGGGAACATGATTTGGTTTTTGGGAGATTGAATTTTAAATTATATGTTTTTCGCCGATTTTTAGTCATTTATTATCGCTCTGCTATTCTTTATCAAATTGAGAATATTTTTGGCGTGCGGGGTCACGTCATTGAAATATGTGGGGAAACCTTATGGATTTACTGTTTTTGAATATTTTCCTCACCATACTCGGGTCATTCGATTAGGTCTCCTCCTCACTTACTTTGTGTTTGTGAGTGGCAGTTGAGGTAGCTTATTCTCCTCCTCATGTGAGTGGTAGTCGAGGTTATTAGTTCTTCTCCTCACACAATCTATGTGTGAGTGGCAGTCGAGGGTAGGTAGAGCCTGAGGGGCGCATTTACCCGTATGGTGAAATCTCTTCCCCATATTATCTATTTATTTACTTTAGCCAGCAGGGCTGGATTATTTCCTTTTCTCACGCTCCCTTGAAGTTAATGAATTAATTCAGATTACTAAACCTTGCATGCATCGAAAAGTTAATTTTTTCCAAACTAAATTGTGGGAAGGTATCAACTCTTTATTTCTTTTCTTATGTTTAGGAGTGAGCCATAGTGACCGCACCGGCTTCCATTATCTCGTATAGTAGGTTACCTGTTAAACCTACTGAACTTTATATCACTTTCTATTTCTTTTAGACTACTCTGATTACTATGGGAATTGTGACCCAAACTTGTAATGAATTATATTTGAGGTCTATGACCTAACTTTGGTGAATTGATGTATTTTATTTATGGAGTTTCGTTGGACTTTAAATATTTGAAATACTACTATTATCTTTGAGTTCGAGTTGGTTGGATTATGGGAGCAGGGCGCTTCAGAAGGATCCGGTTGGGTTATTAGAAGTGTTTTTGGTTTCTTACAGGTTTGGGTTGCCCATTTTTAGGGGAGGTTCTGCCGAAATTTTTCGGTAAAATCTCCTTTAAAAGTGGATCCCGCAGGGCCACTTCGGATTTCAGGGTGAAATATGGGGCGGCTCCTGTCAGAAGTTCACGTTGGGAAGTTCACGTTGTCGCCTAATTGGTTTTCAGTGAGGAAGTTCACGTTGTCACATAATCTCATCAAGCGACAGTCTATAAAAATGGTCGCCTAATTGGTCTTTTGCTAGAAAATTAAACTTATCACATAAACATTAACCGACAACTAGTAGAAGTCGTAGCCTAATTAGTTTTCAGTGAGGAAATTCAAATTGTCACATAAATATTAAGCGACAACCGATAAAATTGTCGCCAAATTGATTTTTAGTGATGAAATTCAAATTGTCACACAAACATTAAGTGACAACCTGATAAATTTGTTGCCAAATTGATTTTCAGTGAGGAAGGTAAGGTTGTCACATAATCATCAACCGACAACTTACAGAAGTGGTCACTAAATCAGTCTTCAGCGACAAAAATGTTGTTGTCACATAAACATTAAGTCACAATCCACAGAAGTCATTGCCTAATTAATTTTTTGCGAGGAAGTTAAAGTTGTCACAAAAATATTAACCGATAATTGGTAGAAATTGTTGCCTAAGTGACATTTTGCAATGAATTAGGTGTCGCATAATGTCATATGAGCAACGATTATCAATTCTCGCAACTACCTACTTTATGCAACAAATTGGTTGTCACCGATGGAATCATGTGCGACAACTGAAATTTCCTCGTATTTGCCAAGCTTTTGCGATGAATTTTGGGTCGTCACAATGAAAATTCCTCACTTTTGCTATTTTTCTTGTAGTGAAAATTTTTATTTTACTTTATTTTTCTAGGGTTTTTGGCTTTTCAAAGTTAGGATTAGATACTCTATCATGGGTGAGAACGTGTTACAGAGAACAAAAATCTTGGAGAATGTAGAGATGTATTTCATTGACTCCAGGACCTCTATATGTTGAGAATTTCAAATACAATATCCTTGATGTACAAGCAAAGAATGAATCATATTCATAAAACTGATATCTACGAGAATATACTAACCATAGTACAATTAGGCTAGGTATAACCTTGTTAAAGGCATTCTAGGGTTTGAGTTTTAAGGAGGTTAGGCAGCTGCTTGTCCGGCGGCCCTACAGCATTGGCATCGGCATCTTGCCGTGTTGGTGTAAGGTAGGCGCAGCCGGACAGGTGTTGTTTCATCTATTTGGTTTGGTTAATCTTTGGTCGTGGGTGCTACAGGGTTTTTGGTTTTCTTCTCAGATGGCGGCGATGGTGCATTGTGTGAATTCCTGCTGGTCTTTGAAGGATTGGTGGCTAGTGGCCAAATCATGGTTTCACGCCAAGGATCGAATGGTGCTGGCAACTGTCCGACAACAATTTGTTGGGAGATGGAGCTGGTGGTGGAATCTGGTAACTGGTATGCTGGGGTTCGGTGACTCGATCGTCTTCTGGTTGATGTGGATTATGATTGTGCTTGGGTACTTTGGGAACTTGGGATACAATGAGGGGGTTGGTGGTCTGGTGTGTTCTTGGACTCATGGAGCTTTGGTAGGTGGGCTTAGTTGTTGGAAGAAACCATGTTCTGGGGACATGCAATTAGGTGGGTTTATGTGGGTGGTAGTTGGCGTTGGTCAGGGGTTTCTCGATGGTGTCCTCCTTAGGTGGTTACATCAACAGCAGAGATGGTTGGGTTATCCTAGGTCACAATTCTTGTATACTGGGATCCAGGTTTTTGGCATCATGGTTCCTCTTTTCATTGCAGTTTTCACCGGAAGGCTAGAGTCAACATCGGTGGAGAGGATTGCAGATCGTGACAAAGTAATGTTTTATTTTATTAGGTCTTTCGCTTTTGGTTTTTGGCTAGGTATAATAAGTCCGTACTCATTTGAGTTAGGGTATTGGTGTCTTAGTCTTGTCGTTGTGCCATTATTATGGTGTTGTTCCTGGGAACTATGTGATCTAATTTCGGTGCTGACAAGACCCGCCCCGGATTTCACCCTGAAATCCAAGGTGGCCCTCCGGAGCCCACCTTAGAGATAACTCTACCGAGAATTGGCCGAATCACTCCTAAAGTGGACTACCCAAAACATTAACTCACAATATATCAGAGCCAAACGAAGAAGTGCGGACGCTATTCATCAACTATGCCTCGAACCACGTACGGTCGACCTCAACTAATAACGCATGCACACTGGGCATTAGAAACCGAAAGACCCAAGGGAAAGTAGACGAAAAACGTTAGCGTGAGTGGACAAAAGAAACAATTTAAAAGAAAAAGGATTTCATACTTTCCCACATTTATTTCATTAAAAACCGATGCATGCAACAATTAGAAAAACACATTTAGCTTTAAATCCAAGAATTCCAAAACGATAAATCGACTACCCTCTCTAGTCACAACATTTGAAAACTATATCGTAAAACTGAAATCTCGTTTCTCAAGAAGATAAGACCAGCCCCGCTGGCTACAGTGAAAATCGGACTAGCCTCACTAGTCAAGCAACGATAAGATATGGGGAAGAAGTATCACCATACGAAAGAAGGGAGCCTCCCAGGCTCAGGTCGGAGTGTCCCACACTCTGGAGCATCCCATGCTCTGCTCTTACTCACCCACGAAGACATAGTAAGCAGGGAGGAGTACTAATAGGCTAGCTAGCAATAAATATGACGACCCAGGTATGGTGGGTTAAAATCATACGAAAATTGAAAATCAGTAAGGCTTCCCCATAAGTCCTGCGAATAAAGAAAACACGGGTACGATTCCCAAACGTACTCGGAAATTCTCGTAGAAAGTCACATAAATCGACAGCGTGTCCCACACGCTAAAAGAATAATTAGATCATCAAGGCATCCCCAATGCCAAAACCAAAAGTCGATAGATAAATAAGAAATAACTTCATCGAAATGCCATTTCGAAAATCTTTCCAGAAATCTCAAAACAACGAATAGAAATATAATTAATTCCGGAAATCACCTTGGAAAATTACTTCAACGAAATTTCGCATAAATCACAAATTCAAAATTGAGCATAAAAATTTCAATTCGAAAATCCAATTGACATAGTAATAAAAATATTTAAATCTGTTTAATATGCTCGATAAATTAAAAAAATGATTTAAGTCACTAATTTATTTCCCAAATCAAATCAAGACAAATCAACAATTGCATGCATCCATATTTAAAAGCAAAGGTCCACTCACAGTACTATTGGGCGACCACGCAAACGAGTTCCTTCATCTAGCCGTAGCTCGTGACATTGCCCTGTACACAATTATATTTCGCTAAACGGCAATCCGATAAAATAAATATGAACCTAAACGAAACCTCAAAAATCCCTATCTCCATTACTTCTCAAATTCAACCCAAATCACACCCACAACACCAATTCCTCAATTTACATATTCCACAAAGAAAACGAGGGAAATCCGACGGCCGGATTTCCAACAATTCAATCACAAAACTTCAAACTTCGGAAATTCACAAATAATTCCAAACTCCTCCATAATTCACCAAACTTCACATACAAGCTCTACAACATATATACAATTTAATGGGCTAAAAACCGAAATTAAAACACTGCCCTACACGCCTCCACTCGCCACCAACAGTGGCAGCGCCACCACCTCCGATGGCCACCAACTTTTGGCAGCACCACCTACACAACAGACCCAACATTTTTCATAACTACAACAAGTTCCAATTTTACCTTGAAGGGCTCCAAATTGGCTGGTGAAATTTTTCCAGAAAAACCCAAGAACCCCAGAGTTTGAAATCGTCGATTCGACCTCCACACTGCAAATCGTGGCTCAAGGATAGGGGCGAAATGATCATTGGCAAAAACCGAACCTTCGACTCTAGTTTGGTGGCCGGAAACGGCCGAAATCACAGGAAATAGACAAAACTCCCAAACTGCTACAGTGAACTTCACAGCTCAATTCCGAGCTCCACCGGCCGAGCCACGGCAAAACACCACCACAGGCATGGCAAGGATGAAGAGGCGAGCTTGCCGGTGCCCGGATTCCATCGTGGGGTGGCCGGAGGAGGAAGAAATCGAGCCGAAGAGGAGAAAGGATCGGGGGAGAGGAGAGAGAAAAGCCGGTAGGTTTCCAAAAATGGAAACTTACCACAGTAACTTGACTATTTATAGAAACTTACCACATGAACAGTAACTTTAGTATTTCGCTTATAACTTTTACATACGAACTCCGATTTTTATGTACCACATATGCACGCGCTCGGTTTAACATCCTCTACAACTTCCATGAAGAACATTTTCTCAAATTTTTGACCCAAACAAAAATTCAACTTTTAGGGCCACTAAAAGTACTAAAACGACAGTAAGAGTGAAAAGTAAAGGTTGTTTACCGTCCAAATGACTAGTAAACCGGTGAATTCAGGTTCGGGACGTTATAGGTGCCTTTTGGTTGTCAACATGATGGTGCATTGTCCTTGCACGTAGTCTGGCTATTTTTGGACACGGTGTGGAAGAGGGTAAAGCGGTTCGTCTTAATGTTGGTGGCAAGATTGTATCGTTACACTCGGGATTGGTTTACTTTCATTGTAGCTCGAGGTTATGGGCGTAAAGGTTGGTTAGGGGTTGGACCTATTTAGTTCATGAATGTTTTTCATAGTGACGGACCCGTAACTATTAATGTTTGTAGGAATGTGTGTCGTGATGTTGAGATCACAACTGGTAATTCCATTACTTTGTAATCTGGTAGTTTATTAATGGAAATTTCTTTCTTCTAAAAAAAAAGGTACAGCCTTGTTTAGATTAGACACATAAAATATAAAAAAAAATAAAAATAAAGATATGATATACATCAAACCGTGGACCATCCATTGTTCAGCAATTTATTATTGAAGGTGACATTTTTTGTGTTCTTGCAGTTCTCTTGAGTATTACAAGTGGTAGAGGATGAGGCTCATATGACGTTTTTGCGGACAGAAACAAATTTGACAGATATATATGAAAGCAACTAATGATGACTTTGCAGATGAATAATACGACACATGGACTTTATATCTTCACAGTTCACAGTGAATATTAATCACAAAAATGACCTCATTTTTGAGGGAAAAAAGAAAAAAGAAAAAAAGAAACAACAACAACAACAACAACTACCTTATCTTCAATACACTGACATCAAACTCTTATCCTCTATAGTGCTCGAAGTAGCAGAGAGCTAGACAAAGAGAGATGGCTCAATATGGCGGAGAAAGAAGATGGTCTCTTGAAGGAATGACTGCTCTCGTCACTGGTGGAACCAAAGGGATCGGGTTCGGTTGTACACTTTCAATTTTCCTCATGTTTTGTTGGGCTTAAGTTCAATACTGTTTGGCATTTGGGTACTGTTATAGTTAAATTTGTTTGTCGAAATTTTGTTCGCACACACTATAGATTATCATCTAATTCTGACGTAATACACACAGAAACGCCAACACATGCATCACCATTTTGACAGCCACAAATTAAGTGAATTAGCTAGACCGTGTATCAATTGTTTCTAGGTATGCGATTGTTGAGGAATTGGCTGGATTAGGTGCAAGTGTACACACTTGTTCACGGAATGAAGCCCAGCTCAATGAATGCTTGAATCAATGGAAGAAGAAGGGTTTTCATCAAGTCACTGGTTCAGTGTGTGATGTGGTCTCAAAAATCCCAAGAGAGGAACTAATACAGAAGGTCTCATCACTGTTTCATGGGAAACTTAATATTCTTGTAAGTACTTTAATCATCAATCCGTTGAAAGCAAATACAACCACATAGGGTTCAGTACTAATTAATAGCACCAGGGTAGTTTGTTCAAATAACTATGACGAAGAAGGTGTTTAAATTGCAAGAGCAATATTAGATGTATCGTGCTGCCTTCTACATGATTGAATGGTATTTCCTCGCTTTGTCGAGGTTTTGATAAAAGAAAAGAAAAGTAAAGTAAAGAGTCTAATAGTTGTATGATATGCATGTGATGGGTTTTATCTGATATGCTATTATGATAGAGCATCTGAGATTAGTTAAAAGAAGATATAAGAAGAAACACAAATCAACTTGTTAATTTATATCTTGCAGATAAACAACGTGGGAACTAATATAGGAAAGCCAACAACTGAGTACACAGCTGAAGACTACTCATTTATCATGAGTACCAATCTTGAATCTACTTACTCTATGTGCCAACTAGCACATCCTCTTCTCAAAACTTCAGGAGCTGGTAGCATTGTTTTTCTGTCTTCTGTTGGTGGTGTGGTCTCAATGGGGGAGGTTACAAGTGTATACGGTGCAACTAAAGGTACACTTTAATTTCCTTAAATATATATTTCGCAAAATGTTTTACGCCATAAATTGAAGATTAAATGTGGCTGCCGATATTTTCTCTATTCAATTTAGGAGCAATGAATCAATTGGCCAAAACTTTGGCTTGTGAGTGGGCAAAAGACAAGATTAGGATTAATAGTGTTGCACCTGCGCTCATCAGAACTCCTCTTGTTGAACCTGTAAGATACATTCGTAGATGAATGATTTCAAATGTATGTGATCGAAGACCTTCATTTTTCCACCTAATTGATCAGCGACACTTACTATTACTTTTTTTTTTTTCACGTGCAGATTTTGAATAACGAAAAGTTTTTGGAAGCTATCATCTCTCGAACCCCATTAGGACGTATTGGAGAGCCTGAAGAGGTGTCTGCCTTGGTGGCATTTTTATGCCTTCCTGCAGCCTCATACATAACAGGGCAGACTATTTGCATCGATGGAGGGCTAACTGTCAATGGCTTCCAGTTCCAAGCATAATGAAATATGCTGAGATTTGCTCATGCAAGAATAATAGGCGAATATATGGCGAAGCTTCTAGCACTAAATAATAGGTATTCTTATATGGTATGAAATACTCATTTTTAGGCCAACCATTGCATAGGAGCAAAAGCCATGCCAAGTCATATAGAGGCAGGCAGTCTTTTAGCAATAGCAAGTGACACTTGCCTTCTGGAAAAGTCCACCTTTTCCGAATGTCACGTGTCTCAGAATATAGTCAACACGGGTTATGTGTATATTGTTGATGTCAATTGTAGGTCAAATTAAATCAATAATAATTGTCTTTTGAAGTCTCACTTTTTTAGAATAAAATAAAATTAATTTATTATGTTGAGATTTATTTATGGTGAAAATAATGGTGAGTTAGTGACTTCATATGTTATATATGGGAGTTAGAAAGGTTTAAAGTTATAGTTTAACGCTCTAATACTTATGTCAATTATAATTGTCATACTTATAACATTGTCTAGTGTAGGCTTATATAAGTCGGGTAGTCTAATTGAGTAAAGTGTGTAGAGGAGAGTATCTTGTAAAAGTTTTATCAGGTATTTTGAAAGTCTTCTCCATATATATATATATATATATATATATATATATATATATATCTCTATCTACAAGTTCTATACATGCTTTTGGGCTGTGCAATTATGATATTGCATGTGCGTCATTCATGCATCACATCTCCTCACCCAAAATTAGTTTTTAATATATACGCTTTCACTGATAAAAAACAAAGTGGTATCAGAGCCGAATGCTCGATCTTATGGCGTGTTTGGTTGTTGTGGTTATTGTTGCTAGGTGGTAGAAGAAATCTATAGTGTCAGAAGTGTTGCTAGTGGGCAACAGGTAGAAGAAAGAAGGGGGCAAGAAGAGAGATGAGAAAGAAAAAAAGAAGGAGAGAGAGATGAACGAAGGCAGAAAGAAAAATTGAAGAAGAGAAGATTGTGTAGGTAAATAAAGAAAGAAAGGGAGTAAAAATGAGGGAAAAAAAAATGGAGAGATGTTATAAAATGAAAAGTAAGAGACTTTGAGAGGGGAGAAATGACGTAGAGAATGGAGAGTGTCCTTCTATTCATCTCACTATGAGGTTTATATATGGCTACATCATGTTTACAAAAGGTAAAACTTAATAGTTACACCAATCAATCATACAATTACGAGTCTGTTAGTCACTAATTAGAAGTATGTTAATCGCCAATCAATAGTGATCACATACATCAAGCAATACCTATTGCATGAATATCCATATCATTTACAACACTCCCCCTCGGATATTCCATGTCAATGGTGTTGCTTCTGCTATGCGCTTCTAAGTTGCCTCCTCAAAAACCTTTCCAAGTAATAAAAAACCTTGTGGGAAAAAACAACCTTGGTCGAAGGAGAAAAAGAGCACAACGCGCTTGAGTGTGGAGTAGTAGTATCACAACTCTAGAGAGAGGTGAAGTCTTCTTATCAGCATCATAAGTAGGTAGTATGTCTACGAGAGGGATGCATTAGAGTTGCTACACCAAAACCTTGCATGGTAAACCCAGTGGGAGAAACCCTTGGTCGAAGGGAAAAGATGAGCAAATGCATATATATGTCGAATCAAAGCATCTTCTGGATGCAGTAGGTGACCATGCCAAAGATGTGTCTCATCAAAACCTTATCAGGTAACAAAACCCAGTGGGACAAAATAACCCTGGACGAAGGATAAAAAGAGTACACGATGGTCAAGTGTGTATGCTTCGGGATACTCCCCTTGATTTCGACTCCCCCTGAAAATTACATGTTAGGTAAATCAGATAATTTACGTAAACCAATACCTTGTACATTGTTAATGTTTAAGATTGAGCGGTAGCCCAAATCTCGGTTAACGCTAGTCTGATGGGCGGACCACTACTTGGGTGCTTTGGTGACCTCTACTATCTGTCAAATGAAATACAAAGGGCGTCAGAGGGAGACCGCGTTGGGCAATCTTCTCTTCTTCGATGCCTAAGTTAGCCAATATATTTGGGTTGACAAAATAACAGTAGGTAAGTAGTAAATGTATAATTAATATGGAGAGAGGACATAACCTTTTATAGGTAGGGAAGAGGCTGACCTTTTCCATATTTTCGATGTGGAACTGACATGCTTCAGTTCCCAGCTTCTGGAGCTTCTGATGGTGGTGCGTCGACGGTGATCTTTGGGTGAGCCGGACTTAGGTGATAGCCTGCTTGGCTGTGTTTCCATAGGTCACACCGTTGGTGGTAGTTGATACCGCTGGCGGTAGCATGAGCGTGGCTCATTATAGCTGATTATGCTTATCAAATGGTCATGTAAGTACAAGTCCCCCAAGTCCCCAGTTAAGGAGGGCAGTCTTGGTTGGGGAGTTGCCTAGCGGTTTTGAAGCGTTACTTCAGTTAGACTTGCAAAAACATAATTAGAGTCAGTGCGTTGTCAACCATGGCATTGTTATGAGCTAACGCTTTATACCCTTTCAGGTGGGCCCCTGCTGGGCCCCTAGGGAGTCCCCCACTCCCCGGCTAAGATAGACCTCCGTTTGGTCGGTGTATTGTTTGTTGAGGGGAGCTGCGCTGAGCAGAGGGTGTCGGGTAGTGAACCTAATCTTTGATACCCAAGTGGCGGGGGTCAACGTGCCTGATTAGGGCTGTCGAAGACTGTGTTGACATGTCCCCTTACTTGTCCCGGAGGACTGTGGCTTGACTACTGTGCCGGGTGGCGGTCGTCGTCAGAATGAGGCGTTGCCTCGGGAACCGCTTATGGTGAGCGTCCCTCCGCTTATGGTGAGCGGTGAGCGGCGTAGCGGGTAACCTCTTGCCTGAAGCTTCGTGATGGGAGCACAAAATGCGACGAATTTATAGTTTAACCCCTTACACTTTTGCTTAGTTATTTCATTAAAAAGATCAAACTAACTTTGTTATTTTCTTAGGAGGTTTGTGGAGCAATCATGGAGAAATAGGAGCTCAATTGAGGCAAGTTAAGGCTCAGATGTATAATAGTGATGAAAAAGATGAAAGATGACCATTTATGCAGTGAGAAACAAGAAGGAAAGCTTGTGGAAAAATTCGTGCAAAACAGTTGCGGAGAAGCAGAAAACAGAATACTAGAAGCTGCCTTATTTTCTTCTGTTTTGGCGAGCTATATTTTTGAAGAATCTTTGGGTGGAACTATGAAGAAAAGCCCAAACAAATGAACTCCAAATGAGCTGAAAATTTCCAGATCCATTCTAGACATCCTAAGGAACATTTCTTATGAAGAGTACAAGAGCTAGATATGAGTGGAAGGCCTTTAAAAGATTGGTCAAAGTTTCTGACTAAAAGACGAAAACTGCAAATCGGACCTGAAAGCATTCTGGAAGCATTTCAGGCCAAAATACTATTCAAAAAGCTCTGAAATTTTACCAGGATGATCTAAATTCATGGAGAAACATTTGTTATGAAGAGATCAAAGGAAAAATCTGAAGTTTTGATGGAGATTCAATTGAAGTAGCAGAAAATCCACCATCATCATCACCCAAAAACCTAATTCCATGTTTTAGGGTGTAATCATCATATTATCTCCATATTACCCAAAAATCCACCATCATCACCTAAAAACATTTCATGTTTTAGGGTGTAATCATCATGTTTTCTCCATCATTACTTGCCCTAATTTACTCTATCTTTTCCATAACTTTTTCCCTTGTTTTAGGGTTCCATTACCACTATCCATTATTTCTATAATACTTGGTTTCTCTCTTTTTCTTCCATTCATCATTTCACTCTTCTTTCTCTTCCCTATATAAACACCTTCTCCTCTCACTCTCAAAAACGCATTCCTTGATCCATTTCATCTCCTTGTCTCACCATTTCCTCTCCATTTTCCTTAGTTATCACTTCCTCTCTTCTCATTCTCTCATACATCTCTTCCATCACATATACACACCATCCACTGCCCTAAATCAGAAACCACGCCTCTATACTCTTCCCTCATCATAGCTCACGAGATCCCTACTCAAAGGAAAAGTCGTAGCCTCCATCTTCCATCAAATCATCTTCCAGGATCCTGTCGTACTCCTGCTTTGAAGACGCCTCAAGCTTTCTTGAAGAATAATCAAAGTGAGATCGTGATATATACTACCCTCTACGGTTTATTCCTTATGTACTTTTCAATTTCAATATGTATATGTTTTTGGATTTCCAAACTATGAGTGAGTAATTTTCTTGTTGAGAACTAGTATGAAATCCTAGTTATGTGATGGATATTTAGCTTTTGAATCTCTTTTTCGATTACAAGGTTTTGTGAATGCTTTGTTTGGTTTTGTTTTATAAAATATTTTATATGTTTATGTCTTAGATTGATCACCTAAAATATGAGCATGTAATTGGAGCTAGTTTTAAGGTGCAGTGCGTTCATGGTCTTAAAACACTAAAGTAGTAAAGCCTACATGTTAGGTGAAATAAAAAAAAATAGAATACATGCTAGGATGGCGTTCCTCACTAGTTTTGTACTCTAAAATCAATATTTCCAAAGAGCTTAATGTGTTTATGTGTGATTAATGAGTTAATTTGATAGGGTAACGTTCCACACCTTGATTGCATATAGCAAGCTTAGGATGTAGTGCGTTCACGGTTCTAAGTAATTTTGGGGAAAATAAGGCTTTAGCGGCGATCCTAAAGTTCTTGATTGGTTTCATTCACATGCCTTAGTAATTGAAGATTAGGTTAAATTGTCTTTCTCTGATCATAACTAGAGAAGGATTACGAAGTTCTCAATGTCCATACATCGGATTTAGAATTCCTAAAAATTGCAATGTTTTCTTTCTTTTATTATTATCTGCGTTCTTAAAATCCTAACCCCCCTTTCATTTAGTCTTTGCGTCAATTTTATTTTCTCTTTTCTTTCTTTAGTTTTTTATAGTCTTATTTCAATTAACGTAATTTGTGAAAGTACCCTCAATCCCCGGACTGAACGATCCCTATTTATCCTATACTAACAATTGTCTTCTGCAGGGTAATTTTGTGTGCTTAATTCAAGCGTACCACTTAGCGAGCGGTGTTTAGCCCAGCAGAGATTGCTTCGCTTGCCAGGTGAGAAGGGAGAAGTTCCGCTAGCGGTGTTGCGCTTAGCGGATACTGTCACTCTTGCAAGATGGAAATGGAGGAGTTCTGCTAGAGGTGTTGCGCTTAGCGGATACTGTCACTCTTGCAAGATGGAAATGGAGGAGTTCTGCTAGAGGTGTTGCGCTTAGCGGAGACCAAAGTTCAAAAAATCGCTAGGCGCTAGTCGGGCTATGGCCAGGGGACTAGCGCCCAGGCAGCGCCTAGGCGATTTTTATTTTCTTAATTTTTATATCATATAATTATATATAAAATATATATAAAGACTTAAAAAGAGTTTTAAAAACTACTTAGAAGAGTTTATATTTACTAGAATTTCTATTTCTTTTTCCTTTTTTTACAAGACAAAGTTCAATTCTTCTATCTTCTCTTTCATTCTATCTACCAAAATCCCAGATCAATAAATCCTCCTCCTCATCGTCCTAAGCATTGATCATTGAGATCTTTTGATCAATTAAACATGAGGTCATTAAGTGTTTCAGAATTCAAAGTTTCAATGAGATCTCAAATGTTTTGCTTCGAAAATCATTCAGATCTCATATCTAAATCATTTGATGAATTTCAACGCTTAAAACCGCCTAGCCGCCTAGGCGCCCGTCCAACCCTCCCAGCCAGCCTAGGAGCCCGCCCAGCCAGCCCAACCCGCCCAGGCGCCCGCCTAACCAGCCTAGCACCTAGCCGCCTAAGCCGCCCAACCCACCTAGGCGCCCGCCCAGGCCGCCTAGGTGCCCGCCTAAATGGCTAAATCATGTCCGCCCAATGCCTCCGATTACCCATTACTCGAGTCGGTCTGCTACCGCCCAGCTCCTAGGCGGCCTGGGCGGCCGTTTTTTAGAACACTGGCGGAGACTGCCTCACTAGAGAGTGAGAGGAGACTCTATTATTTTGTTAATTTAAAACATTCATTTTAAGTTATTTTATATAATTTATAAATGCATTTAAATTTATTTTCGTTCAATAGATAATATAAGGGTTATATCTGTTCAGTCCTTATACTTTGCCTCCAAATCATTTCAATGCCTAACATTTCAATTTCATCCAAAAACTCATTGATCTCTCAATTTTCTCTCGAATAGGTCCATTACATTAAGGGAAAATTTCGCAAACAGTACACCAAGTAAATGCCACTAATAATTCTTATACATAAAGTTTCAAACCAATCATTTCGGTACACGAAATCTGAAACTCGACCCACTATCAATACAAGACGTCAATGATGCCGTTAATTTGACACCAAAATGTCTATTATGCCCTCAGTTTTTTTTTTAATAATTTTTTTTTCTGTTCTTTTTTTGTTTCCTTCCTTTTTATCTCTTTCTTCTTCCTTCTTCCTTCTTCCTTCTTCCGGCTCCACGAAACCCACATCTGTTCTTCATGTGAGAATAAGCTCGAGCTCACCCACTTCAGCCAAAACCTCCCCGTGCTCATCCTCATGAAACTTGTACTCCATAACTCTATCATACCCAGTAAGCTCCCTCACACTCTCCACCACCATGTCACACCAAATCTTAATATCCCCACCGGGCAGTGACTGTAGCTGCTAAATCGCCCCCATGGCCAGCTTCTGAGACTGCACCGCCCCGACTATAGACAGAGTCTGGTCCTCTGTTCTAGCAGGCTCCAAATCAATGACAACCCCAACATCAATCCTATGCAAAATCACGTAAAACGGCTGGCCGGAAACCCTCAAATGTATCCAAATTGGGTTGAGAAGAGTAATCTCCCAAGCACGGAAAGCCTTCTCCAGCAAAGTTGAGCTGGAAGGCGTGAAGAGCGTCCTGACGTCGGTCCCGATTGTGAGGATCTCCCGCCACTTGAGCACAGAAACCGACTGGGGCATCATGTCAAGCAGGTCTCGGGCATTTTCGTTGTAGGCAATGACCCCAAAAGTGGACTGTTCCATCGCAATCGTGCACCCGAACTGCTGGATTTGGCAGCCCCTCTGGATTTTGGACAGGTACGCTGTGATTTGCTGCAATTGTCACCGAACCACCGCAATTGTCACCAAAGAAGAGAAAGAGAGAGAGAGAGAGAGAGAGAGAGGGATTTGAGGAAGGAGGAATCGAATAGATGAAGAAAAATAAGAAAGAAAGAAAGGAAAACTGAAGAACAGAGGTGGGTTTCGAAGTGGGTGAGCTTGGGCTTCTTCTCACATGAAGAACAGAGGTGGGTTTCGTGGAGCTGGAAGAAGGAAGAAGAAAGAGATAAAAAAGAAGGAAAAAAAATTATTAAAAAAAAAAAAGAATTGAGGGCACAATAGACATTTTGGTGTCATATTAACGGCGTCATTGACGTCGTGTACTGATAGTGGGTCGAGTTTCAGATTTTGTATACCGAAATGATTGGTTTGAAACTTTATGTATAAGAATTATTAGTGGCCTTTACTTGGTGTACTGTTTGTGAAATTTTCCCTTCCATTAACTCTTAGTCCAAATACTTCATTAAGTCGCTGAAGTGACAATCCCTTCTATGCCAACTCAACTCGATAATTGTAAAATGTCAAATATAGCTCTGTCTTATTTCTCCCTTCCTTTTTTCTTTTTAATTAATTTTATT
>LYNE01002073.1:39602-52013 GCA_001662545.1 Rosa x damascena | reverse complement strand
AGTTTGAAGAGGAAAAGAGATTGAGTAGTTTTTTTTTTTTTTTTTGAGGAGAGATTGAGTAGTTTTATTCAGACTTCAGAGTTTCAAACTTCCAAATTTGATATATATATCATATATGAATCTTTTTTTTCTTTTTAATAGATGGATCTCTTTCTTTTCTCAAATTAAAGTTGACTTTGTCTACTAAGATGAGATGACCAATTGCTTCAAAATTTGGAGGACTTGGTCCAAAACTCCAAATACAAAATTTTAGAACCATCCAAAGAAATTATTTTCTCAAACATTAACTCCGCATACAAAAATATGTCAAAGAAAATAAAGCCAATTGATGAGACTAGTAGAAAATTACATTAATCTTTGCTACGATAAATGGTAGCAGTGGTTTGGTGTCAAAGGGTTAACCTCACTGACTTGATATTTTCTAAGAAAAATTGTCAAATAATATAATTAAATAAACAAAAAATAAAACACGCAAAAACTACTATGCCATTCAAATTACCAACTGAACCATGAAAGGGTACGTCCTAGATACGTCCTAGATAATTTCGTTCTCTCAATATTTTCCTACTTAAAAAAAAAAATTATAATATTTTTTCTTATGCGCATAAGACGGACATGAGGCTAGTTCATGTACATGAAACCACACAAAAAATATATATAGAAATGCTAGTGTGGAATTTAATAACGTACCAAGAGCATGGCTTTGAGATGTGTCATGGTCAGAGGAGTTTTGCCGTCTCCTCCTTCATCTATAGATCGCAATAGAAATGTCAAGAAATCATTGCTCTCTTTCGCGCCTTCTTTCTGCATCGTCAACCTTTGATTGATAACTTTCTCAAAAATCCTATCAAACCTAAGCTCCACATCCTTCATCTGCTTCGCTATCCCCTGCAAATCAAACCGGGCCAAACCCGGATAAAGTTCCGAAATATTGGGTTTCCCAGAAAGCTCCGCGATGTCCCGCATTGCTTCCCTAAACTCGGCCAAAACCCCAGCCCCGACCCCCTCCTCCTCCATGGTGCCACCCCATAACATGTTGGTGGTAAGATTGAGAATGGCCACGAAAAGTTGCTCACCAACGTCGACGGGGGACCCGACCCGACTATAGAAGTAACCCACAGCTTTTCGGACTTGCTTGTGGCGCAGTTCTTGAACCGAGTCCAAGGCGGTGTTGCTAAGCATCTTGAGCGCGCACACTTTCCTCATCATTCGCCACTCCGGCCCGTAAGGGGCAAAAACTATATCTGCCCCGCCGTAGAGTGCGACGTCCCCAGCTGCAACATTGACGCCGCGATTGGCGAACGTGGCGTCATGGTCCTTGAGGACCTCTCGAGCGATGGAAGGGGAGGCTATTACGACGCAGAGCCTGGTACCCAGTCGGAGCTTAAAGATTGGGCCGTAGGTCTTGGCTAGGCCAGCAAAGTAGGAATGGAGCTCTGAGTCAAGGGACAGAAGGTTACCAACCAGTGGGAAGCCACGGGGACCAGGAGGCAACGGCGGCGACATTCTGCGACTCTTGGATTCTCTCATGCAACTCCATGAGTAAAAAAATGCAGCAAAAATTGCCGAGAGAGTGAAGAACACTCCCCAACTCCCGCTCTTGGTTTCCGACCACAGTGAGGATAAGGAACTGGATTCCATGAAGAATTCATAAGAGAGACATTTTGCTTCCAACTGCAATGCTGCTCGTGAGCCGTGATATAATAGTGGGGAACTTCCTTTAATTTATAAAGAGATAATAGTTGCATACCCAATGCTCAAGACAAAAGGCATCTAGCAAGACCGGTTAAGCCGGCTAGCTAATCTCCTAAGTATCTTTTCACGCATATAATTAGTTCTATATATATTATAACCATCGCTGAGCAGACTGCCGGTGGTAAGCCGGAGGAAGGTGAGGATGCGTTAGTTTGCGTCACTTCTTCGGTGTCAACGATCCGGTCCCTTTCTAGATCTTATTAACTTATATCGATCCCTAATAGCTCAATAATTGATCTAGTAGATTAATAACTATAAACCATTACACCAATAATTTATATCCCTAGTAGCTCAATAATTGATCTAGTACACACACGAGGATTTGTTATTTCGTTTTTGGTGAATCCCGGTAGATTGACAAAAGTTTTTTTTTTTTTTTATCAAGGGAAAATAGTATATTCATCACAAGTCAGAATAAATCGTTACATATCCTTCCGTTGTCATTTAAGGGCATAGACAGACAAGAAGATAGTGGTACATAGAAATAGACATACTCATTATACATTCAAATACGTAGAGGTAGCGGAGACCCTCCTTTAGTACTACTCTAGAGGCGCTAGAGAGACATAGAGTGCATATCAGTGCTTAACTTTCTAAAACAAGGAAATTATTGTAATTAGAAAAACTAAAAGCATAAGAATGGGTCCAGGGCAAAGCACCCCAGTCCAATTAACCGAGCCCAAAAGGGCAATCCCAAAAGAAAGACCCAACGCATGGCCAGCTAGAATCGCTGAGACAAGCCCAGCCTCCATCTCCACCCTGAACAGTTTTCCGGGCAGCGCTGCCAGATCCCTCCTCCACGATCCATGCCTCTAGTCCGTCGCGCCCTACCACACAGTCTCCACATTGTAACAAGCGGCTTTGGCACCGAACCCAGCATCCCACTAAGCGCGCCAAACTTGGAGAAAGCAATCACCACGCACCGCCCTCTAGATCTTCCACCCCTCGCCACCGCGAGTTCAGGAAAACCCCACGCCGATGCGCCCGTCTCTGCACAAAGCACCAAACACCTAGAGATCTCACTTAGAACTTGTCATCGAGCTAAAACCTCTAGTCAAAACCTCTCTCTAGAACTCCTCGAGCACATAGCATTCAATCACCCGTCCGATAGCAGCCCATTAGCGGCGAGGCGAACCAGCACCGGCCTTGAGCGGCGCCGAATGAGAAGAAATTCTCAAACCCTAGACACAAAGTCGTCCAAAAAAATTTAAAAATAAAATAAAATCAGTCAAGGATGAACCATAATTTGTCAGAGAATCAGCTACCTGATTTTCCTTGCAAATAATATGTGAGTCAGCTACCTGATTTTCCTTGCAAGTAATCTATACTATTATTAAGAGAACCCACTTTGTTAGCCAAAGTAGACGTGAAAAGACACGAAGACCCCCATATCATATATTATTTTTAATTAATTTCTAATATTTCAAGGGTATTATAGTAAATAATAAAATACTGATAAACAGTTAAAAAAAATATATATATGCTCCCACTAACCCATTTTGTACTTGGATAACTACCCTATTATGTAGATAACTTCTCATTGCCCTCATCTACAGATAACTCCTCATATTTCTCTAACTTCAATCATTAATATTACAAAAAGAAAATTTAAAAAAAAAACTGACTAGTATGTGATAAACGAACTCCATTTGAGATATATGAAAAAGAAAATATATTGTCATAGCTTTAAACTGCCAAGGAATCATGTGGCTAGTGAAAGAAAGTAAAAACAAGTGCTAGATCAACTTC
The DNA here is from genome assembly GCA_001662545.1 of Rosa x damascena. Classification (NCBI taxonomy): domain Eukaryota; kingdom Viridiplantae; phylum Streptophyta; class Magnoliopsida; order Rosales; family Rosaceae; genus Rosa; species Rosa x damascena. Next base: position 48,509 of record LYNE01002073.1, on the reverse strand, counting down.
TAACCAAATATGCTTCCCGTCTCCCAAACAAACTCTGACCCCACGTCCCCACTTATAGTAGAAGTCTTCTTTTTTTTTATTTTTTGGAGAATGTAGTAGAAGTCTTGGAAGCACAACCGGAAATGAAAAAGCGTCTGATCCCGACCCTTAGAGCATCTCCAAAGAATAAAAAAAAAGAATAAGATTGGAAATGCATGCGATCCTGATGGCTGTGAAAGAAACCGACACAGTTCTTAATTTTGCCCGATTACAGCAGTAATTTGCAAGTCAAGCTTGGTGACAAAGAGTTCTATTTGTACTGGGAAGAGGACATCTTGGGCACTCTCCATGACTGAGTTATTAGGTATTATATTTTGAAGGAATATGCTGTTTAGCAGTAATGTTCAGAGACCAAGGATTTGTTGTCACCCACCCTTATATTTATTGAGTTCTCAAGTTTTGAATATAATCTAGTAAGTGTATGATAGGCAAGTTTTTTTGTAGGAACAACATAACTCATCGGATATATGGCAAAAGTATACTATTTAAGAACAATACTTGAGCTTGAATTAGACATAGCAAACTCCGAGCAACGGAGGAAGCGGTTTACATTCATAGACAAAAAAAGTCTTATCTTTTGATCTTATTCACAATCTTTATATATAATGGATCTCTACTCCCAAAAGAAGATTACAATGCAACATAAATTATGATTAATTTGACTATGTTCTCAAGGATAAATACGAGTATCTCATCGAACCTTTGTGTGCCTAACAGAAGTTGATATCAGAGAGCATTAGTTCATGATATTTTCACCTAATGAGTGCTGGATCTGACAACCTTGTCGGCTACTCATAGAGTGCTGGATCTGACAACCTTGGAGTTGGGATGGCAACCAAAGGTATCTTCTTCTTCAATACAATACCAAACTTCTCCGAAAGATCCAACTTCTCTCCCTGTGGCAGTTTCCAATCAAAAGAATGCAGCAGTGTAGCAAGAGAATGCATCACCATCCTCTCAGCCATTGCTATCCCTGCACATATTCTTCTCCCAGACCCAAAAGGAAAATACTTGAAGTCACTCCCACTGTAATCCCATTTACTATCCAAGAATCTAGTTGGATCAAACACCAATGGGTTTTCCCAACTAGAAGGGTCTCTATGTATAGCCCAAACATTAACAAAAATCCTAGACCCCTTTGGAATGGTATAGCCGCCCACAGTGCATGTCTCACTTGGGCAATGTGGGACTAATAGAGGCAGGACTGGGTGCAAGCGCAGTGTTTCTTTCATCACTGCATATAAGTACGGTAGCTTGTGAATGTGAGACTCTTCTACAATGCTGTTTTTGCCAACTACAGCTTCTAATTCTTGCTGGACTTTTTGTAACACTTCTGGTTTGTTCATAACTTCCGACATTGCAAATTCAATTGTGTTGGAGGATGTGTCCGTCCCGCCCACAACCATATCCTGTACACAACAAGATTGAAACAACAATGTTAAAGTGCTGATCGATTCATATGAAGTCAGATGCCAAAATTAAGAAAAAGATGGATGCTTGAGGCCACTGAAACAAAGGGCAGCCATGGTTAGGTTAATTTGTTGTTAGGTACTTAGGTTATCAGTTACAAGCATGAGCATTAATAACAATAAGCTTTTTCAGCTCACTCCCAAAATGCAACCTACCATATGCAAATTTTAGAGAAAACCTTCAGAAAAGTTGTATGTTCATTTATATTACGAACCATTCTTCCAAACCACATATACATAATTACTTCTACTTATTCTTTTTTTGTTAAGAAGCTTAAAGAGGAGTAACAACATATTGAAGATTAGACAGCAACCATGCCTTGAAGAAACATCAAAACAATATGTGCCGCCATATTGCTCTCGAAATATAATTGCATACTTATTCTTGTACAATAGTTACTTATTCTAGTCCCATCACTTGTTTTTGATTCTTCACTTTCTTAATTTTTCGAGATATTATGAGGATAATTATAATCTAGGGTCAGAAAATTCACATGAATAGAAATTAAATTTATTAATTTTCTTAAACCAATAACATTTAGCTTTGTGTTTTTGTGATAATTTGAAAATTGAATAAAAAATCTAAATCATGTACCATGTGCTGTCAAATCTCCAACAAAAAAACAAAATTTTGGAGAATGTTGGAAGGGAGCATATGTTGAAACTTGAAGATTATGATAACACGTACTTTACGTTAAGTACAAAACTACGTTATCACAATCCCCCACAAATAGAATAAACAAAAAGGTTCATAATCTTCAGGTGAAAGTTAAAAACGACGTACCATGAGCAAGGCTTTGAGGTGAGTCATAGTAAACGGCGTCTTGGAATCTCCCTCATCTTTTAACCGCAGTAAAAAAGTCAAAAAATCTTTACTCCCCTCCTCCTTCGGGCCTTCCTTCTCCATCCTCAGCCGTTTATCTATCACTCTCTCGAATATCGCGTCGAACCTCTTCCCTAAGCCCTCCATCTGCTTGAACACGCCTTGCAAGTCAAACCGGGCCAAACCCGGATAAAAGTCCGAAACGTTCGGCTTCGCCAGCAGCTCCGTCATCTCCCCCACCACTTGCCGGAACTCCGCCCCGAGCCCCGCGCCCCCGTCCTGCACCGTCCTGCCCCACAGCATGTTCGTGATCACGTTCATCACCGTCAGGAACATCTGCTCGCCCACGTCCACCGGCGACCCGACCCTACCGTAGAAGAACCCGACCGTTCGCCGGACCTGGTTCCGCCGCAGCTCGTGGACCGAGTCGAGCGTTGTGTTGCTGAGCATCTTGAGCACGCAGACCTTCCGCAGCATCCGCCACTCGGGGCCGTACGGGGTCCACACGATGTCGGATCCTCCGTAGGAGGCGGCCCGGCCGGCGGCGGGGACGTCGCGGTTGGCGAAGGTGACGTCATGGTCCTTGAGGACCTCGCGGGCGACGGATGGGGAGGTGACGACGATGCAGAGCTTGGTGCCGAGGCGGAGCTTGTAGATTGGGCCGTAGGTGTGGGCCAGGCCCGCGAAGTAGGAGTGGAGCTCCGGGTCCAGAGAGAGAAGGTTCCCGACTAATGGAAGAGGGCGTGGACCCGGCGGCAGCGGCGAGTTAGAGTCTGAACTCTTGAAGTAGAGCCACGCGTACCAAAGGCAAAGGACAGCGAGGGAGAGCGTGATCACCACGTTCCAAGGTCCGCTGCTTCCGGAATCGGAGTCCGACCAGAATTCCATGACTAAAAAGTGAACTAGGGAGAGGGGGGACGTCTGGAGTAGACAAATTAATGTGCTATGAGAGAGTGAGAGTGAGAGTGGTTGATTCGTTGTGTGGCTATGGGATCTATCAATCTAGTTGGGTTAAGTTTGGGGTTTAGCTTCTTGTGGCGTTGGTTGGTTTGGCCGGCGGAAGAAAACGATAGTGAATTGCATACTATTGTTTCTTATGGGATGAAATAGATACCGGACGTCGAGATTGTAACTGGGAGCTAGTTAAGTTGAGGGCTCAGATTTGCAGGCTTGTATAATTATTTAGTGGCAACCAGTAATAGGACCTATTTTTTCTTGCGAGCTTACAGAGAATATATTGTAGGATTCCTTTGTGATTTTGTTGGTTATTTAAAATAACCAATAGCGTAAAAACTACGGGTTCAAATCTCACTAATATTATGAGATGAGTGAGAGGAGGAAAAAATTATTATTTCTACCAAAAACAATTAGGTATGAAATTTAAGAAATAAGGACGGCCGTTTGAATTAGCTATCTTGGTTCCAAGGATAACTGAGGTTATTTGGCATCTGCCTCCTCTTGGGTGGGTTAAGATAATCTCAGATGGTGCGTGGAAAAGTGACTCTGGTGTTGGTGGCTATGGAGCTATCTTTCTTGATTATAGATGAAATTTTCTTGGTGCTTTTTCTTCAAATTTAGACATTTCTAGTTCCATTGCAGCGGAGGTGATGGCAATGATTAAAGCTATTGAATTAGCTTGGGTTTGGGAATGGAAGCATATATGGCTAGAGGTAGATTCTTCTCTTGTCCTTGATTTCATACGCTCTCCCCATTTGGTTCCGTGGCAATTAAGGGTTCAATGGCAGAATTGCTTGCACCGTATTTCGATGATGCATTTTCGCTCGTCTCACATTTTTCGAGAAGGTAATAAAGTTGCAGACTTGTTGGCAAACTATGGTACTACTTCCGCAGTCTTGGTTTGGTGGGATTTGACTCCTCCATTCATACTATCATCATGTAATAGTGACCGTTTAGGTCATCTACAATTTTGCATACGCTAGTTTCTTGTGTGTTTGATATTTACTAGAGAGGTTTTGGCTTAGTCCCCCTCTCCTTGTATCTCTTTTAACTTTTTTAAATAAATTTTGAGGCGTTAAGGAGGTTCATTGCCTTTCTTAACTCTCTATTCAGCCAAAAAAAAAAAAAAGGACGGCCGTTTGAATTTTTATTATTTTTAGCTAACTAAGTTTATTCGGTTAAATAAAAAAATAAAACACTTAATTCTACCCAAAAGCTTAATATTGTGACACAAGCTTTTTCGTTACAATGATTTTCAATAATCTTCCATTACCAACGAGCATTTAAAATAAGCTCAAGTCAAAAGGCATCTTAGAGTTAATGACAGTGTGAGTGTCGCCGATCGAATCATTGCTTTAGGCCTAGCTTTGTTACATAGGGTCTGAAAGATCAAGGTGGGCTTCTTGTTTAATTTGTAATCAGAAGGCCTTGTTAACCTGTCTGCGAGTGTCTATCATCACTAACATACAGCAATTCTATATTACATGCTTGCTTCACTTCTAGCATCGTCATTGAGTGTGCCATAAACCTTCCACTAAGGCCACGTTCGCCGTGCTCTGTGCCTTCAACTGTATTAAATAAGTCGATAGGATTGGATTTGAATTGATTGTATCGGATTACAGTCAATATTGTCCAGTGTTTCTTTTAAAAGGATCTCGTCAGTCTTTGGTGTCTAAAAGAATAATTGGAAGTAAATGTTCAAGTAAACCCTAATATATGTTTAGCCCAAATTCTAGGTTACTTGCTCTAATGGTAATAGGGTTAAATTAGAAGGATCTAGATTCATATTCAATGTACGATTACTTTCCTTGTATGATTGAGATTCTATATATTGTAATCCTCTATATAAAGAGGCCCCTATTATCAATGAGAACACAGTGATTTCCTCTCAATTTCAGTTTCTCTAAAACACGTTATCAGCACGAGCTCTAACCCTAGCCTTAAAAACCCAAAACCCTATATCCCCAGCAGCTCCTGCGTGCCCCTTCAGCGTCCGCAAGCCCTGCTTACCTCTGCCCCAGCGACGCAAGCGACCCCGCGACCCAGGGACTTGCCCGCGACTCCTCAACCCCGTAGTCCCGCGACTCTGCATACCCGCGGCACCGCTATACTGCAATACCGCGACCCAGTGACTCGCCCGTGGCTCTGCAACAGACCTAGCGGCATCTCCGCAGCATCCTCGCAGTGACCCTGCAGCATTCCTGCACAGACCAGCCAACAACTTTTCCGATCAAGATTTCCGGCAACTTTTCAAGGTAAACTTTTCTAAAAGTTCCCATTTTTTGAAGTTTTTCAATTTCTTCCTCTTTTTCTCGGGGACTTCCAACATTCCTTCTTCTACCCCGCTTTCTTCTTCATATGGGAGACCAATAGCCGAACTGTGGGGGTTCGTGCTCATTCCAAGCTTGGAACTTGTAGAGTCCTCCAAACTTAGAGTTTGTTGAGAAGAAAATAATCGACCACATACATCGTTGTTTCGATTTAATCCAAAACCCCTCTTGGAATCGGATTTTTCTTGGAAGCGACTACGCTTAGAAAATCCCTAATTTCTTAGAAGCGACTATGCTCAGAAATTTAATAGTTTTTCGTGGTAGCCTTTTTCACTCCAAAACTAACCCTAATCTTGTGTTGTTTTTCAGGATGAGTTACCTGAATAAGTTGAACTTTGTTCCACTAGAGACAACTGGCGCTAGATACCATAGGTGGGTCCGAGATGTGCGCCAACATCTTAAGGCTGATGGACTTCTGGAAGCCATCCAAGAGCCTAGTCAGAACGTGCTCTCCATTGAGCAAGCTACTGCTTTTGAAACAAATCAAGCTAAAGCCATCATTCTCATGACAAGGCACATGAATGACGCGCTCCAAAGTGAATACCTCAATGAGGAAGACCCAAGAAAGCTATGGGTAGAACTTGAGCAGCGATTTGGCAACGTTTGTGACTCCCTGCTTCCTGATTTAGAAGTGCGATGGCATAGCCTCCGCTTTTGTGATTTCAAGTCTGTGCTTGATTATAACTCGGAAGCTTTTCGTATCAAGTCTCTGATAGAGTTTTGTGGCCAAGCCATAACTGATACGATGTTGATTGAGAAGACTCTCTCTACCTTCCCCGTCTCTGCCCTGATGATTTTAAAGAATTATCGGATTGATGTGAAAGCAGGACGTATCACAAGGTTTCATGAGCTCATTGGCGCCATTAACGTAGCTGAAAAGCACGACAACATAGTTGTGAAGAGCTATAATACTAGACCCGTGGGAACTAAGTCTATTTCAGAGTCTAATTATAGTCGCGCCCCCAAGGGAGGAATCAAGGAGCGAAACCCTAAGAGTAGGGACAATTCTGGACGTTCTGGTCCATATTCTAGCCCTAAAGATGAAGGAAATCGCCAAGAGAGGCATGCACGGAACCGTGGAGGTCAACATGTGAAGAGAGAGAGAGGCGGAGCCTCCGGCTATGGTAGTGAGTCCACCAAGAGTAATAGTCGTCCAAATCATGCACCAAAAGCATCTTGATCAAGGGAGCCTGACCATAAAGATGTTTGTCTTCGATGTGGATCAAGTGGACATTGTGCAAAGAAGTGTACTCCATCCCAGAATGTTGCAAACGCATACAAGACGTATCGTGAAGCAAAGGAGGCAAATTACATGGAACAAGAAGATCAAGATGGCGATCTCGATCAAAGGGTGGAAGACTACAAGGATCAAGACCCAGAAACTGGCGATTTTGATCAAGTCTTTTTATTTTCCAAGAGATGTAGGCCATATTACTTTTGTAGTAGATGCCAATGATATTAGTCTTTCTTCAAAGTAGGCATACTCAATATAAGTGTGATGTCTAGGAAGGTTTTGAGATAAGTGGTACTTAAGCGAGCTTTGCTCCACCGACATCTCTCTACTCACCTGGTCACATTTACATTGGAATTACCGAAAGGAGTTAGACGACTACCTTTATTTTGCATTAACTAGTTTATTGGATTAGATTTTCTTTGGTTAAAGAAACGATTATGTAATTCCGTTTGGCTTATTAATAAAAGTTGAGTTCATTTCTTTATGACTCTTTTTTTTAATTATGAACTTTTCTTTTAGGAATGGATGAACTTCAATGTCTTGCGGATAGTGCGACTACGTACACCATTCTACGACATAGGCAATTATTCTTGGAGATGTTGCCTACATATTCATCTGCGACTACGATGGCTCGGCCATCAGGTTTAGTTCAAGGACATGGAATGACCCAATTCCTATTGCCAAATGGCACCTTGATTAAAGTCACTGATGCTCTCTACGAGCCTAAGGCAAATAGAACCTTATTAAGCTTCAAAGATATAAGAGCCAACGGATTCCATGCGGAAACGCATAGTGAAAACGGAATAGAATTCCTTTGCTACCTCTAATGATTGCGGAAGAAAGCGCATCTTAGAGAAGCTTATGTGTCAATCTAGTGGACTTTATGTCACTCAATTCGACCTATCACTACACCAAAAACTGCATCACACGACGGTGAAAAAACGTCATCTGATTTGAAGACTCACCGTCGTCTATCTCGATGTTGTCTGATGAAAAATCAGACGACGGTGAATTCATCGTTGTATGATACAAAGTCAGTCGACGTATATTTCTTAACACCGTTGTCCAAGAACTCGACAGATGCCGGACGCACCCATGTGCAACACTTGTGCGCAGCAGTTCACACAACAGAATTTACTTTTATGCCGTTGTGGGTTGAATTTTCATACAACGGTTTTGTAGTTTAGTTGTTGTGTGATTAAAAGTAAGACAACTGTGTTCTAGTATTTTATGTTGTATGAGCTTAAAACTAAACGACTTTACTTATTGAAATCTATTGTGTGATACCTATCAATGCATTGTGTGAATACCCAGAATTTTTTGGTTCAGACAACATTGATTGACATTTTTGAAAATCTGTTGTATGATTGCTTCAAACATCTATTCTCTGAATTGATTTGTGCATTAATTTGATCCATTCTACCTAATGAACAGTGACTATATCTTTCAAGTAATCCATCATAATCCAACATTCTATACATAAACTGCCTTTCCCAAACAAAGTTGTCCAAATTTCAAGCCAACAACAAAAGAAGAAAAGCATTCCTAACTAGCTATGCATGAATCAAAAGCAGATATAACATCTTTTCGCTTCAACAAAACCTTCATGTGCCACTTTATCAAGCATCTTGTGCACTATATTATTATTTGCATCACCTCCAAGTTTGTTTTGAATCTTCTCAAGTTAGCACATATTGCAGCACCAGAAGAAATGTTCCTATTTGTTTGTGATGTTGAGTAGAACAAATCTGAATGGTTCTTCTAGGATTTGGATATTGGAGTGCGAAGAACCATTTCCCCTATATCTACATCTTCACCATTCAAAATCCTGCACAAGGTTTCCCATCACTTATCAAATACTGAATTGCCAATACATGTCATAATAATTCGATGGCGGTAGATAAGTCAAACTGATGATTGTATCAGCTAAGATAGAGAGGTACATTTGAACATTATACAAATTTAATTAATGAGACAAATAAGCAAATCGTAATCTACCAATGAGACTAAGCAACTTAAATGATAGAGCAAATCAGAAAAGAAAAGTCCTTCTGA